>JXCR01130432.1:46560-80939 GCA_002079205.1 Phalaenopsis hybrid cultivar
TGTTCAAGTGATCAAAATACCTTCTATTTTACATTGAGGATCTGTTTACACACCAATAGCTTTTTTCATTGAGTAAGTTCCAATAAGTTGTCTTTTTTTCTTGTCAAGTGCATCTATTTCAACCTTTTTCTTCTTGTCAAGTGCATCTATTTCAACCTTCGGTCACTTTCTACTATTCACTTTCCAAAGCTTGATAATTTTTTGGATACTAATACTATTTTGGTAGAAACAAAATTTTTATGTCAACCAAATGCTTCTAATAAAATACAACAATAAGGTATCTATAGGCCGCTGATTACACTTCTACTTCCTTTTGTCTTGGCAATAGGAAATTACGATCATTAACAATTGTTGCATTACTTTCCTAATTTGTAGAATTAGGAGTTTACTTCAATATTATTGGACAATAGGCTAGAACAGATCTTTACTTGAGTATACCTATAATGGGTTAGTAGCTCTCTGAACCTATTTATCTTGAGCTTTTAGACTGGTTTTTCGGATCCAACTCATTTGATAATGGAATTTAAATGCATAATGACAAATGATTTTTATTTTGTGAGGATGAAAAATCAAGAAAAAAATCTCTATCCTTAATTTAAGGATTGAGAAAACAATTCTCATTTTCAACAATTATTACAACTACATTGATGACTACTTTATTGAAGGATGGCAACACCTTTTATTTGTGGAAAAAACATCTCACAAAAATGCATTTGTGCCCTTGCATAAAGTTTCTCATGATTGTTCAAATGAATTTGAATACAAAAAACACACCTAAAGTAGTACCGTAACAAGGTAAAACTGAATGTATAGTTTTGAAATTCCAGAACAAAGGAAAGCTGGGCCGAAAATCCCAAGGAAGAGAAAGAATGCATTAACTGTAAAGAAAGATGACTGATCACCATATGGGCTTTACTCTAGGATACTAAATACACTTCTTAACCGGAAGGATATACGAAAGGTTATTACAACCAATCAAAACTCCTCCCTTCTAACATACAAGACAATTTATATAGACAACCCCTAAACAAAAACGAAGAAACTATGAAAGAATACTTAACTACAAGTATGACACTCCTTAAAACATAACAATTTCAGCTCCCACATCATTCTTCTAGAGTTGGCGGGATTCTTCATGACAAGTAGTTTCAGAATCGGCTTCGTAATGTGGAGTCAAGTTGGCTATGTTTAATGCAGTATAAATATTGTAGTCTCTGGGGAGATCAATTTGATAAGCATTGTCTTTAATACCCTTCACAATCCGAAAAGGCCCATCAGCTTTGGCCTTGAGCTTCCCATATCTTCCTGGAGGAAAACACTTAGTCAAATCCATACTTTGTCTCATTCTTTGAAGGTGATCGTCTCTCTTCTCTTGTTTGGTTCTCGCCGATGTACTTCATTTTTTGTCTAATGATATTCTCACTAACTAATTTATGTAACTTTAGGATTTCTTGTAGTCGAACCTCAATGTCCGGGATCACCACCTTAATGGGAAAATCTAATGTAAGATCAATTGGTGATATAGGATTTCTCCCGTGAACCACGTCAATGTATTTGGAAGTTTGACTGCGGATCCATATATAGACAAACTATACTTGTGATAGAAGAACATTCCATCGTGGAAGATTCATCCCAACATAGCAACGAAGTAGGTTTCAAACACTTCAATTAACAACTTCCGTCCGCCCATCTTTTTGTGGATGGGAAGTATAACTATATTGAAGTTTCCCAATTTTCCCCGTAATGTCTTCCAAAAGTGGCTTAAAAATTTAACCTCGATCTGATGTGATACTATGTGGAATGCCATGTAAATGAACCACCTCTTTGAAGTACAAATCGACAATGTGGGAGGTGCTTGAAGAGGTTTTGCATGGTACAAAGTAAGCCATCTTGGAAAATCTATCCACCACCATCATGATAGAATCCTTGTGTCGTTGAGTGCGTGGTAAACCTGCAACAAAATCCAAGCTAATATCCGTCCAAGGAAATTTAGGAACAAGCAAAGGAAGGTATGCACCTGAATTTTGAGTCCTTGTCTTGGCTAAAAGAAGTGTGACATCTATTCACATGACGGTCCACATCTTTAAGCATACAGAAGGCCAATAAAGTTCACCTTGAAAAAGAGCTAGAGTCTTATCTCTTTCAAAATGGCCGGCTAGGCCACCGTCATGGCCTTCCACCAATACGACTTCTCGAACTAAACGCTTCGGAATCCACAAACAATTTTTGTTGAATAGGAAGTCATCTTTGATGTGGAAGGTTTTATAATTTCCAACGACACATTGATGTCGTATTACTAAAAAATCTGGATCCTCGACATACATTCCCCGTATTAGTTTGAAACCCACAACTCTAGCTTGCAAAACTGATATAATAGCTTGTCGGCGGTTTAGAGCATCAACTACTTGATTAGAGAGTCTTGATTTGTGTTTGAGAGTACATTGAAAAACGAAAATATATTCACTCCATGTGGCGTGTCTTCCTTTCAATTTATTTCTCATTTTGAAGATAATTAAGAGTTTTGATAGAATTCCTTATCATATGTTGAATATTTTCTTTTGGAGTTGTTGTGATTTTCGCTAAAATAGGCTACGGGATGTCTTTGTTGACTAAGAATGACCCTAATAATGGTGCCGGATGTATCACATTTCACCTCGAACAAACAAAAAAATATGGAAGCTTTAGAACTGAAGGAGCTAGGTACATAGGGCTTGTTTCAAGAGATCAAAACTGAGTTGTGATTGCTCCGTCCAACAAAAAAATGGATTGATTCGAGCAATTTCGTTAGCGAGGCAGCGATGGTACTGATGTTTTTGATGAACCAATGAAAGAGGCCGCCTCAACTTTGTTGGAATCCACCTCTATTCCTTCTGTCAAGATCACAAATCCTAGGAAATTGATTCGACCAACCAGGAATTCACACTTTTTCTTATTAGAAAAAGGCTGTTGTGATCGTAGGACCTCAAAAACATTTTGTAAATGTTGCAAATGTTCAGATTTCTTAAAGCTATAAATCAAAATATTGCTGAAGTAAATCACCATAATCCTTCCTGTAAAAGGTTGGAAAACTTGATTCATGAGGCACTTAAATATGCTCAGAGCGTTAGAAAGCTTGAATGACAACACCGTCCACTCGTAAAGCCCATTTCTTGTCTTGATCGCTGTTTTCCACTCTTCTATATGTCACATACGTATTTGGTGGTACCCAGTTCGAAGATCTATTTTGGAGAAAACAACTGACCCTTTTAGTTGATTAAAAAGATCATCCAATCAAAAAATGTGCGACCTATATTTGATAGTGATTTTTACAACTCGATTGTCAATGCATATGCACAATGTCCCATCCTTCTTTGGAACCAAAAGAGCCGGAATCGCTCACGGGCTAGCACTACATCGCACCAAGCATTTGGGGATCAACTTATCCACTTGACATTGAAGTTCATTGTACTCTGTTACTTCTCAACCTAGTCCAAGGGCAAGTTTATCTTTTGTATGTTCAAGGATAATTTAGTCTTTTATTATTATTATTGTTGGGTATAAATAGACTTATTATGTTCAAGGTTAGGTTTTATGCATGAGATTGAGTTGCGAGTCTTAGGTTTAGGTTTTGGGTGAGATTTTCTAACTCTCAAATTGTAGGAATTGGGAGAGATCGCTTACCTCTCGAATCGTAGGTGCTTATCTTTGTTTTCTTTTTGAATTTTTTGATTTAGTGAAGAAGTATTGAGTTTGCCCTAATTTTTCTGAAAAATGTGCCGATTTTAGGGTCCGTTTGGGGGCAGCTTGCGTTTTAGGATAAACTGCTTATCTTGAAACGCGGCCCGCGGGCTGACTGCAAAACCCGTGACCTGCGTTTAGTGTAAAAACCCAAACATAGTTTCGGATAAGCTGGTGAAACGCACAAACCAAACAGTATGACAACGTTTTGAAAACGCCGCCCACACTTATAAGCTGCCCCAAACAGACCCGTAGTTGGATCGTATCAATTTGGTTTCAGAGCACGATTTTGTGGGAGATCCCATGGAACCGATGCCGACGTGAGAAAAAACTATTGTCGGTGTGAAAAATAGCTAAAAAGCGTCGACGGGAACCCTTCATGACTGAATCTCGCGATACATTTGCTGGCAGGGAGGCCACCAGAGGATCACAACACACTGAGAAGGCTTCTACACTAAGGATCACCACGTACCGAGATTCAAAACTTCTTCATGACGAAACCATGAGATACAGTCGCGCTCCAAGCTTATTGGGAAAGAGACGACGAGATCATAGTGGGTCAAAGTTGACTGTGAAACCTGTAGCTTTGATATCCGAACCGAGACCCGAAGCTCTCATATTTCACCGCCTCCTGCTTGCGTATAGCTGTGTGCAAGGAAAACAACCTAGAATCATGGCTTGTAGAGACCCGAAACTTCCTTTGATCTCTTTCTCCCACTCGACCCCTCAGTAGAGCCGCGATTTCAGCGCATGGAAGGCTTCGATGGGATCACGTCTTTTGAAACCCCTGCCTTTCTCCTTTTGCTCCGTCCTTGAGATCTAGCCGCAGTTTCCGCTCCTTCGTGACACAACCGCGATTATTGTTTGCTGGGAAGACAACAACAAGAACGCGACTAAGCAAGGATGGGCTCATGGCTTACAGAAGAAGGCAACGATAGGTTGGGAGCCGTCGTTGGCCCGCACTATCGTGACAGACAGTCGCAATCAGAGCTTACAAGGAATGCCACGAAGATATCTTATCGAGGCGGGATAGAAGGCTTGCGATTTGACAGTGATTCGAGTTGCCTGAGAAACAAAAGGGATCCCGACTCTCAACTGTCTCACTGAATTGCGTGAAATAGACTCGATCAGATCAGAACTCACGGGGAAGTCAGCGACAGAATCGGGCGTGCCCTAACTGTGATGCTAGAACTCAATGATCGAATCCAGAATCAAGTAAGCACTAGTGATAGGAGATAATGACAGTGAAGAAAATAGACGATGTAGAGAAGAAATTGGAGGAAGAGGTGGGGCAACTCAAATCGAGATGGAAGAAAGGTTCGTCACCATAAAAAATATATTTTATTCCATATAGAGTTGAAGGAAAGATGGATTCGAGAGCACAAGGAAAATGCAAGATATGACGAAGAAGATAATGAAGTTTCACACAAAAAAGCTTCTCCCGCCACGGGGTCGAGAGATAATGTCGGGAACGAACTCTAACAACAACAACCAGATGAATTTTCATGACATGAGGGCAACGTCACGACTTTAGGCGGAACGTGAGCTGTGGTATCGAGCAAAGAAACCCGGAGCAGACTCGAGCAACAACACATTGAAGAAATAACACTACATTTGGATGACTTGGACAAATAAAAGCAAGCAAGATCGAAGTTGACAAAGATGGAAGAGATACAAGAGATCGAGTTGGCAAAGATTCTGGTGATCGGTAAGCCTCGAAATGAGCTGTTTGGGGCTGCGATATTCTTTAGATGCAGTCAAAGGATATGCACAAGTCCACATTTCAAACTTCTGCGTGTCACTCTAAATTCTTGATTAAATGGAATAATGGTCAGATAATGATGCTAGGGCGGAAGCCACCTGACTTGATCAAACAACAGTTAAATTTTTTCCCACCTTGAGGACAATGTGTTTTTTTTGTTTGGGGGGGGGGGACACATGCCAACTCTTTTTCTAAGTTTTCCCACCAAAGTGAGGCGTTCTTCAATTTGATTGCCACTAGTTTGACGATATGCTCTTGTGACGCCTCGAATTCCAGAATTTGTTCAACTGTATGTAGTCAATCGAAAAATTCATAGAGATCCAACGGGCATGCCAACTCTTATTCTAAGTTTTCCCACCAAAGTGGGGTGTTCTTCAATTTGATTGCGACTAGTTTGACGATATGCTCTTGTGACGCCTCCTTGAATTCCAGAATTTGTTCAACTGTATGTAGTCAATTGACAAATTCATAGAGATCCTATATTCCATCAAAATTAAGAAGGTTGATTTTGATTCTAAAATGTTGAGGTTTTCGTTGATTTTCACGTCTCACTATGAATCCTTTACATATGTAGATTTTCACGTCTCAACGTATGTAAAGGATTCATAGTGAGGTGTTCTTCAATTTGATGGACATGCCAACTCATATTCCAAGTTTTCCCACTAAAGTGAGGTGTTCTTCAATTTGATTGCCTCTAGTTTGACGATATGCTCTTATGACACCTTTTTGAATTCCAGAATTTGTTTAACTGTATGTTGTCAATTGACGAATTCATAGAGAACCAATATTCCTTCAAGATCAGGAAGGTTGATTTTGATTATGAAATGTGGAGGTTTTCGTTGATTTTCACGTCTCAACGTATGTAGAGGATGTTCAACACCACCAGATGGCTCTTGATGTAATGAACTATTTTCTTCCTCGCCAATCACCTCATTTCTGGATTCTATTTTATGTTCTTTCAGATCTTGTTCAAGAAGCACCAATCTTGTTTGTAGACGAATTTATTGTTGCAATTCTTCCACAACCAATCCTCGGGCTGTATAGATATTATTCTTCCTTGGTGGCATCCTCAATTGCTTTTAGCGCCGAAAAAGAGAAAATATGGCTGAAACTTCTTTAGCAAAGATGAAGAGATGGAGGACAACAACTGTTATAGGNGCCAAACACGAACACGAATATTTAAATCGAACCGAACACGAACACACTGTTCACGAGCCGATTTCGAACACGAGCCGATTTCGAACACGAGCTATTTCGAACAAGCCGAACACGAGCCAAGCCTGAGCTCGCTCAAGCTCGACTCTTTTACAACCCTAGTTCTTCAATTTGATGGGCATGCCAACTCATATTCCAGGTTTTCCCACTAAAGTGAGGTTCTTCAATTTGATTGCCACTAGTTTGACGATATGCTCTCGTGACACCTTTTTGAATTCCAGAATTTGTTCAACTGTATGTTGTCAATTGACGAATTCATAGAGAACCAATATTCCTTCAAAATCAGGAAGGTTGATTTTGATTATGAAATGTGGAGGTTTTCGTTGATTTTCACGTCTCAAGGTATGTAGAGGATGTTCAACACCACCTGATGACTCTTGATGTAATCAACTATCTTCTTCCTCGCCAATCACCTCATTTCTGGATTCAATTTGATGTTCTTTCGGATCTTGTTGTTCAAGAAGCACCAATCTTGTTTGTAGACGAATTTATTGTTGCAATTCTTCCACAACGAAGCCTCGGGCTGTATAGACATTGTTCTTCCTTGGTGGCATCTTCAATTGCTTTTAGCACCGAAAAAGAGAAAATATGGCTGAAACTTCTTTAGCAATGATGAAGAGATGGAGGACAACAATTGTTATAGGGGAAGAAAAGGAAGACAATGACTGAGCAGATGATTGTAGCAAGAAGATAACAATGAAGATGAAACTGTAAGAGGCCAGACAACAATGGAATCAATAATCAAATCAGGGACAAATTTTTGTTCGCTTCTTTGAAAGAAAAACAAAAGACCGTGCAAGAATTTAGAGAAGGNCAACTATCTTGTTCCTCGCCAATCACCTCATTTCTGGATTCAATTTGATGTTCTTTCGGATCTTGTTGTTCAAGAAGCACCAATCTTGTTTGTAGACGAATTTATTGTTGCAATTCTTCCACAACCAATCCTCAGGCTGTATAGATATTATTCTTCCTTGGTGGCATCTTCAATTGCTTTTAGCGTCGAAAAAGAGAAAATAGGGCTGAAACTTCTTTAGCAAAGATGAAGAGATGGAGGACAACAACTGTTATAGGGGAAGAAAAGGAAGACAATGACTGAGCAGATGATCGTAGCAAGAAGATAACAATGAAGATGAAACTGTAAGAAGCCAAACAAAAATGGAATCAATAGTCAAATCAGGGACAAATTTTTGTTCGCTTCTTTGAAAGAAAAACAAAAGACCGTGCAAGAATTTAGAGAAGAGAAGGGGGTGGGGGGGCATGACGGGCATGCCAACTCTTACTTCCAAGTTTTCCCACCAAAGTGAGGTGTTCTTCAATTTGATTGCCACTAGTTTGACGATATGCTCTTGTGACGCCTCCTTGAATTCCAGAAATTTTTCAACTGTATGTAGTCAATCGACGAATTCATAGAGATCCAATATTCCATCAAAATTAGGAAGGTTGATTTTGATTCTAAAATATTGATGTTTTCGTTGATTTTTATGTCTCGCAATGAATCCTTTACATATGTTGATTTTCACGTCTCAACGTATGTAAAGGATTCTTAGTGAGGTGTACTTCAATNGAAAATATTGAGGTTTTCGTTGATTTTCACGTCTCACTATGAATTCTTTACGTATGTTGATTTTCACGTCTCAACGTATGTAAAGGATTCATAGTGAGGTGTTCTTCATAGGGCTGTCAATTTGGCTCGTTGTTCGTGAACAACTCGTGTTCGGCTCGTTAAGTAGCTCGTGTTCGGCTCNCTTCAATTTGATGGGCATGCCAACTCATGTTCCAAGTTTTCCCACCAAAGTGAGGTGTTCTTCAATTTGATTGCCACTAGTTTGACGATATGCTCTTGTGACACCCCCTTGAATTCAAGAATTTGTTCAATTGTATGTAGTCAATTGACGAAATTATAGAGAACCATTATTCCTTCAAAATCAGGAAGGTTGATTTTGATTATGGAATGTGGGATGTTCAACACCACCATATGGGTCTTGATGTAATCAGTTATCTTCTTCATCACCAATCACCTCATTTCTGGATTCAATTTGATGTTCTTTTGGATCTTGTTGTTCAAGAAGCACCAATCTTGTTTGTAGACGAATTTATTGTTGCAATTCTTCCGCAACCAATCCTCAGGTTGCATAGACATTGTTCCTGCTTGGTGGCATCTTCAATTGCTTTTTGCATCGAAAAAGAGAAAATATGGCTGAAACTTCTTTAGCAAAGATGAAGAGATGGAGGACAACAACTATTATAGGGNCTTTTTCAACTGTATGTAGTCAATCGACGAATTCATACAGGTCCAATATTCCATCAAAATTAGGAAGGTTGATTTTGATTCTAAAATGTTGAGGTTTTTGTTGATTTTCACGCCTCGTTATGAATCCTTTACATATGTTGATTTTCACGTCTCAACGTATGTAAAGGATTCTTAGTGAGGTGTAATTCAATTTGATGGGCATGCCAACTCATGTTCCAAGTTTTCCCACCAAAATAAGGTGTTCTTCAATTTTATTGCCACTAGTTTGACGATATGCTCTTGTGACTCCTTGAATTCCAGAATTTGTTCAACTGTATGTAGTCAATTGACGAAATTATAGAGAACCATTATTTCTTCAAAATCAGGAAGGTTGATTTTGATTATGGAATGTGGGATGTTCAACACCACCATATGGTTCTTGATGTAATCAGCTATCTTCTTCATCACCAATCACCTCATTTCTGGATTCAATTTGATGTTCTTTCTTGTTTGTAGATGAATTTATTGTTGCAATTCTTCCACAACCAATCCTCGGGTTGCATAGACATTGTTCCTCCTTGGTGGCATCTTCAATTGCTTTTTGCACCGAAAAAGAGAAAATATGGCTGAAACTTCTTTAGCAAAGATGAAGAGATGGAGGACAACAACTATTATAGGGGAAGAAAAGGAAGACAATGACCGAGCAGATGACCATAGCAAGAAGAAAACAATGAAGATGAAACATTAAGAAGCCAGACAACAATGGAATCAATAATCAAATCAGGGACAAGTTTTTGTTTGCTTCCTTGAAAGAAAAACAAAAGATCGTGCAAGAATTCAAAGGAAGAGAAAAGATGTGCAAGAACTATGCTATGATACCAAGTTGGTACGCCAATAAGGCAAATTGAAATATGCAGTTTTGAAAATTCCAAAAAAAGAACGAAAGCTTGGCTAAAAATTCAAGGAAGAGAAATAATGCATTAACTAAAAAGAAAGATTATTCATCACCATCTGGGCGCCACTCCAGGATAATGAATACACTTCTTAATAGAATGATACAGGAAAGGTTATTACAACCAATCAAAACTCGTAACATACAACGCAGACATAGATATGCAAGCCCTCAAGAAAAACATAAAATTAAGAAAAAAGACTTAAATACAAGTATGACACCATAAATACATAACAATTTCAACTCCTCCGTCATTAAGTTCCCACAAACCAAGTGATTTGTTGTTCTGGAGTTCGAAAAAATTTTAAAAATAGTTGCATAGGGCTCTTAATATCAATCTATACATTATATGTGTAGTGTTTTACGATAACTTCTCTGATATTTTTCTAGAAATGAAAGGCTCGAGTAATAGTTAGAAAATGACCATTTTTTCATTCTACCATGTCATTTTGTTGTTGTGTGCTGACGCATTAGAATTTACGCATGACTCATTTTTATTTTAAAAAATAATTTCAACACTTGTTTAAGATAGTCCCTAGCTTTATTAATCCAAACTCTTTTTATCTTTACCACAAATTGATTTTTGCCGTGTGGAAAAATAAAAATGTTGGATCTTACTTAAGAATTTTGATTCAAGAAAAAATCTCTTACCAGCAACCAGAATAGTTTTTCTAATTTCTAGGATAAAGACTGGGAATCAAAAACGAGATGATTGGGTCATATGATTCATAACCTTGGAATTCCTTATTCAAGTTTCTTTTGAGATTTGATAGATTAAGTGCATAATGTTCAGAATTATCTGAAAAATCCGGTGAAAAAATAACTATCAGCAGATTTCTCTCTAATATCCCCAAAAACTATCTTAGCTTCTCATTTTCATTTCTATTGAGCTCGGATCGCTCTTGAGTTAATTCTTCATCTCTTAATTGTGTTATGGTCAAATGTGCGGGCTCTAACCCTCCTCCTTGATTACTTTTTGTTTTCAAATAAGTATTTCCATTCCTTCTTCCTATTGTATCATGGCTTTCCGTGNGTAGCAAGAAGATAACAATGAAGATGAAACTTGAAGAAGCCAGACAACAATGGAATCAATAATCAAATCAGGGGCAAGTTTTTGTTTGCTTCCTTGAAAGAAAAAACAAAAGACCGTGCAAGAATTCAGAGAAGGAAGAGAAAAGATGTGCAAGAACTATGCTATGATACCAAGTTGGAACGCAAACAAGGCAAATTGAAATATGCAGTTTTGAAAATTCCAAAAAAAGAACGAAAGCTTGGCTAAAAATTCAAGGAAGAGAAATAATGCATTAACTAAAAAGAAAGATTATTCATCACCATCTGGGCACCACTCCAGGATAATGAATACACTTCTTAATAGAATGATACAGGAAAGGTTATTACAACCAATCAAAACTCCTAACATACAACGCAGACATAGATAGGCAAGCCCTCAAGAAAAACATAAAATTAAGAAAAAAGACTTAATTACAAGTATGACACCATAAATACATAACAATTTCAACTCCTCCGTCATTAAGTTCCCACAAACCAAGTGATTTGTTGTTCTGGAGTTCGAAAAAATTTTAAAAATAGTTGCATAGGGCTCTTAATATCAATCTATACATTATATGTGTAGTGTTTTACGATAACTTCTCTGATATTTTTCTAGAAATGAAAGGCTCGAGTAATAGTTAGAAAATGACCATTTTTTCATTCTGCCATGTCATTTTGTTGTTGTGTGCTGACGCATTAGAATTTACGAATGACTCATTTTTATTTAAAAAAATAATTTCAACACTTGTTTAAGATAGTCCCTAGCTTTATTAAACCAAACTCTTTTTATCTTTACCACAAATTGATTTTTGCCGTGTGGAAAAATAAAGATGTTGGATCTTATTTAAGAATTTTGATTTAAGAAAAAATCTCTAACCAGCAACCAGAATAGTTTTTCTAATTTCTAGGATAAAGACTGGGAATCAAACACGAGATGATTGGGTCATATGATTCATAACCTTGGAATTCCTTATCAAGTTTCTTTTGAGATTTGATAGATTAAGTGCATAATGTTCAGAATTATCTGAAAAATCCGGTGAAAAAATAACTATCAGCAGATTTCTCTCTAATATCCCCAAAAACTATCTTAGCTTCTCATTTTCATTTCTATTGAGCTCGGATCGCTCTTGAGTTAATTCTTCATCTCTTAATTGTGTTATGGTCAAATGAGCGGGCTCTAACCCTCCTCCTTGATTACTTTTTTGTTTTCAAATAAGTATTTCCATTCCTTCTTCCTATTGTGGGTAAAGAGTTTTTACTTACAAGAACTTAATTTTTTTATTCACTTAGCTTGACTAGGCGTTTAGATGCTGCTGATCTGATTTCACACGTATGGGGTGGTTTGTAACTTTTGTGACCAACACTAAACCGTCCATAGACTGAGGCTCCAACATGACATCTTACAGTCCTTCAAGAATTATGACAATTGTTTTATCGAGTAAGAGAATTTGTCCTATCCCTAAAACTTCCACTTGGATAAGATTGAGCTCAATGTTCAATCCAACAAGACTTAAATTCTCTCTTTTTTCATGATAAGCTTAGGGATGTTTGCATTATCACTATACTTCAGCTCAGGACATTGATGGCGGTCAACTACTGCCGTAAGTTTTGTACCGAGGCTCCAACATGACATCTTACCGTCCTTCTCCAAGAATTATGAGAATTGTTTTACCGAGTAAGAGAATTTCTCCCTTTCCTAAAACTTCCACTTGGATAAGATTGAGCTCAATGTTCAATCTAACAAGACTCAAATTCTCTCTTTTTTCATGATGAGCTTAGGAATGATTGCTTTATCACTATACTTCAGCTCAGGACATTGATGGCGGCCAACTACTGCCGTATGTTTTGTAAAATCTGAGCATGATCTGTGGTTGCACAGTTTCCTTTCAATTTTAGATGAGATTTTTGTCTTAATCTAATATATATTTGCATTATCTAAAACTTTAGAATAGGTCTGCCTAGAGGATTCCCAAATCTTCTTTGCTGTTATAAAAAAAAGGCAAGTATAGCTGACTTCTTTTGTCTTAACCAAATCTTCATCACTGAAGAGTCATCTTCAGCATATGAAACAAATTTCGAATCATCTTTTTTTGGCCCTTNGGTTTACAAATGGTGTGTCAATAGCTTAAGCAGGAAAATGTGAACCTCCTCAACATCCATGCCTCATCATTTTGATGTCATCTTTGCTATTTTCAGCCGAGATAGCTGCCAAACAATATTTATCCCCATCCAAATTCTATCAAACATGCGTATTTTCTTTCCCTTGCCATTCCACCACCAAACTCAATTCCTAAATTCCGTTTGAGCTCTAGAACTGAATCATGATGCAGCTTCAGTTCTGAGTGTGCCGAAGAAGGATGATTATCTATTCCATCATATAAATAATATCTTTTTTTGGCACTAGATTTGTAAATAGCAACGCGTCTTCTGACTGCTATGCTAGTAATTGTCCTCTTGGTGCTAATTCTTAAATGAATCATTTGTTGATGGAAATTATTGCAGAGCGTTGTGTTCTGTTTGGTGGATATCTACATCATATTGGGTAACGCATTCTTACCCTATCTCGAGGGACTCAGCAGCACACAGCTCCGCCTAGTAACCATTTATGCCAATCGAATTTCTCAAGCCAGATCCGTTGCTCCAGCTGACGCTAACCAGCCCTGAAAACTTCCTTTTTGTTTTTTTTTTTTTTTGCTCTTTTTGATGAGCCTATCACACTTTGATTGTTAATTCATTATTGTTCATTTTGTATAGCCGAACAAGTTTTCTCGATTGGGTAATTTTTTTTTTAAAGTTTTGTTAGAATATTTAGTTACTGGCAAGCTCAGTGATTGGAAATTGGTACTATCATATAATATAAGGGAAATTTACATACTTACCACACTATTCTTATTTATTTGCATATGTAACAACTAAAAATTTCATATTTACATTTATAACACTTTGGTGCATTTCACTTTTTCAAAAAGTTGGTAATTGTGATGTTTTTGATAATGTGAAAGATTTGCGTGCATGCATGAAAATATCAAAGATCTATGTAAATATTATAAGAATCTTGTGGAATGTATGTAAAGGCCCCTATACTATATGTTTAAGTTGCTAGGAATTGCATGTGCCTCCTGTTATTATAAGTTAATCTCCAGTCAACTTGTTTCATTCTATGCCCCTTCGTTGCTGTTTGTAATCACTTTTTTTTTTTTAATTTTTTTTAATGCTTTTAGTTGCCTTAAATATTTCAAAATAAATTGATTTTAAAAAAATAAATCTTTAAATTTATTATTTTAATTTTCTTGCTATTTGGAAATGTTACTTGTTAAATTTTAGAAAATTAATCATATTATTTAAAAAATCATTTTTTGCTTTTCGCAATATAAAAAATTAATCATATTTACTTAAAAAAATAGAACTTATGAGTTTAATAGCTTACATGACACCAATAAAATAATTTGAGTAATATAAAGTAGTGAGTTTTAAAAAGCATGGGTTAGTCTATAAATCTACATTGTGTTTGAATATGATAAGGCGGGAAAGGAAGGTACGGAGACACCCTTACCCTTATAAACACCCAATCTGATAAATATGTTGGAATCGTCTCTCTCGCGCGAGAGCAGTGCATCGACCTTTTCTTCTTCGTCGTGGATTTTTGCTTAGGGTTACTGCCAAAAATGGAGAAGGTCTCATCCGACGGCGACAGCGAGCATGACGCAAGCGGGCGAGGATTATCTCGTTCGAAAACCAACTTTAGATTTAGGGTTTCACCTGCTTCTTTCGGTACCATCTCCTCTCTGTCTGAAGGTTTAATCGGCTTTTATGAGCTATTTTCTTGATGCTTTCGTATGATACAAGCTGCATGAACTTGTCCGACTTCTCTGTTTGCTGTGAGATTATTGCTAGGGTAATTTAGATGAAAAAGAAGTGAAACTTGTGCAGTAATCGTGCTACCTTATCTACCAATCGCATGAAAATCCACAAAAAAAGCGATAATTATTTATTTATTTATTTTCTTGAACGGAATTGGAGAGTTTGGAATTATGGGGCTTCGATAATGCTTTAATGTGTCTAAAAACTGTGTTGAACCGAAGTAATTTACAGTGTTATGATCTGCTAAGCAGATGCTGGCATACGAAGAAGGGTAAAGTTTTCGGATTCCACAATTATTTGTGAACCAGAAGCGATGCGGAATGGATCATTGGCCCGAAATGAAGTAGCTCATCTTTCATGCTGTATGTTCTCGTCTTTATTCAGAATTATTGATTTTCTTGCATTCATATCTTTAAATTATTTATTCAAGAGAGAAGCATCGGGGCAATTACATACAGGCGATCCGAAACTTGTTATTTACAAATCAGTCACTCTCTTTCATCCATTTTTCAAATTCTCACTCAATATCGAAATTCATTGTAAAACTTCAACTCATATTTTTCATTTTTATCAAATTCTCAATAATTTTATTGTGGCATGTGTAAGGTCCAATATTTTGGATGATCCATATGTAATTATCCCTTGATTCTAACGTAGAAATTTGAAGTAATATGTCCTCAATTTTTACTTATAATTTGGCTTACTCTTTTTTTTTTTTTTTCAAATGTGTAAGCTACCTTGTGAACTTGAAAGAAATGCCATTTTTTGCTCTCGAGTTTGTATAAGGTGGAAGTTCATTTGTGTCTAGCCGCCAATGGTGTAGCTTAGTTCTTAATGCCTTTGTTTTAGATTATATTTACAGGTGATAAAAAATATTCTGAACTAAATACCAAAAATAATAAGGGCCAATTACAACATACCCCCCAATCCTTATCTATTTACTTATATAACACCTAAACTTCACTTTTTACAGTTATATACCCCAAAGCTTTCATATCACATAAAAAATACCACCATTTTAACTTTTAAAAATTGAAATTTACCATTTCATGTAGGGTGGTATGAATGTAAAAATTGAAGTTCAGGTGTTACAACAAAAAATCTTTATTCCACTAAGGTGCGGCCGACAACATAATCCTTTTTCTCCATTGTGTTTTATTGAGTGTCCTATTTTCATTTAATTCTAATAAATTAAAATCATTTTATACAACATGTGCAAGTCTTTTACGTCTACCTTTACCTTTCTTAATATAAGTTGAATCTAAAATATCTACTCTCCTAACCAGATCATTAGATGGTCAATATTTAATGTGAACAAATTGTTTAAGAATACTTTCTAATTTTGTCTGCCAGTGGAGTTTTCCCAGATGCATTTGTTTCGCATTTTCTCAAGTGTGAAGTCACTCATCAACCTAAGCATTCACATCTCAGCAACACATGACTTAATTTTACGCTTCTCTTTTAAAGACCAACATTCATTGTCATAAAGTACCGCATGTCTCACCACTATATTATAAAATTTTTCTTTTAAATCTAAGCATTACTTTTCTGTCACACAATAGGTTTGGTGCATTTCCTCCACTTCAACCATCAAGCTTGAATTTTACTAATAATGTCTTCATCTATATCACCATTACTTTGAAGAATAGACCCAAGATATCTAAAACGTTCATATCTTTTAATGATTGCATTGCCTATTATTACAGCTCTGTCACTAGAACTACCATACTCTAATGTAAATCTCCTTAATTTAAGTTTTTATTTTTTTATTTTTGAACTCTTTCTCTAGCCTTATTCATAAGAAGGATGTCATCAACAAAAAACATACATCAAGGTATATCCTCTTGTAAATGTTCTGTAAGAGCATCAATAACTAAAAACAATATGAGCTTAAAACTGATCTATGATGTAATCCAACTGAAATAAGAAAATACTTGCTGAATCATTCTTCTGTTTGAACAAAAGTAGCAGCTCCAGTATACATATTTTTAACGATTTGAATATAAGTCATATCAAAACATTTCTTTCTACAACTCTCCGAAGAACTCTTAGAATTTTATCTTTAGTTTTTTTAAATCAATAAAAATCTACGTGAATCCTTCTTGCTCTCTGTACTTCTTCATCAAACCTCTCAATAAATGTATAATTTTCATAGAAGACTTGCTCGACATAAATTCAAACTGATTATGAGAAATTTTTGTATCAGTTCTTAATCTATGTTCAATTACTCTCTCCTACAATTTTAATAAACGATATTAAGTTAATTCTTTTATAATTAGCATTATTATGCATAACCTTTATTCTTAAAAATGGGAAATAGAGTACTCTTCCTTAACTCCTTAGGCATTTTTTTGGTTTTTAAAATAGAACTGAAAAGCTTAGTAAGCCAAGAAACTTCCAAATCTTCTAATATTTCCACTTCTACTTGGATACTATTAGGTCCCCTAATTTTTCACCATTAATTTTCTTTAAATATTCGTTAATTTTTTTTATTAATGCGACGATAAAAATAAAAATTTTTATTACTATTAATGATATTAAGATCACTAAGATTGATCATATTTTCAAAAACTTTATTACAATGTTTATCAAAATATCTCATCCACCTATGTTAAATTTCTTCTGCTAAGAAAAATACTTTATTATTTTTATCTTTAATGCACTTTATTCGAATTAAATATTTACTTATTTTTTCTTTTTGTTTAGCTAGTTTATACATATATCTCTTATCCTCTTTAGTATCTAATTTATTATAAAAATTATTGAAAACAAAATTTTAAACAACACAAATTATTTTCTTAGACTCCTTATGAGCAAACTTGTATTTTCTTTTCAGCTCTCTAACAAAATTTCTTATATTTTATCTTTTCTTGTATATTATTATTCCACTAACAATTACTTTTATTTATAATTTTTTCCTTTTGATTCTTCAATTATTTTGCAATGTATAATAGTGCATGTTGCTTTTTCTCACATAAAATTAGTTTCTTTATGAACATCCTAAATCTTATAATTTTGAGGTTTTTCATAAAACTAATTTTATTTTTTTAGGTGTCTTCATCTAATTTTATGACAATATTTCATTGCATTTTTTATGTTTCAACTCATCTTATGATCAAGAACTAATAATCAATGTTGAGTACTTAAATTTTCAATTGGAACTACCTTACAATCTTTACATTGCCGATAATATCTTTTTCTCATAAGAAATTAATCAATTTATTTTTATTAGATCCATTTTTATAAATAATAATATGCTCATCGTTTTTCTTAAATAAAGTTTTAGCACTACAACATAAGCCAAAATAAAATTTAATATAATTCTACACTTAATTAATCACTCAAAAATCATAGCCACAACGAATATTTCTAAATTTTCTACCACTCTATTAACATGCTTATTTAAATCTTCTTCAATAAAAATTCTATATTCAATAAAAATCATTTATATTAATTTTTCTAGGTCATTTCAAAATTTTTCTTGTGAACTTATATCTATACCTAATTGAGGAGCATAAATACTTGGTACAATAATTTTTAGGGTTATAATTTAATCTACAATTCTATTAATTTTTATAATATTATCTTTTAAAATTTTATCTATAATTACACTTGCATCATTTCTGATATGACTCTTACTTGAAAAGCAAAATCTAAGTTATAATTCTCCTAGGTTTTTTTTCCAACACATTTATTTTTTTGAATGCATAAGATATTTATCTTCCTACAAATCATAGCTACTGATCTCATTAATGTATCTATGATAATATCTATATTCCATGATTTTATTTTAATATTAGTTTCAGGAACTAAGTTCTTTGCTCGCATCATCCATAATGTGGAGACGTTTGCTTATTTAAGACTGCACCCAGGCGCCGATATAACGACTTTTGCACACTTTTCACTGTATTTTAGTTATACATGTCGATTCAAGTGATGTCATAGCATTTACACAATGATTTAAATGTTTCCTATCATGATTTTTTTGACAAAGATTTTACGTTGTCTGTCGACTATATAATGCAACTCTTCACTTTTTGCATCTTGGATTTGGGACCCGGCAATTACACTGATTTCCTTGTAGCTCTTCCAATTAATAATAANGTGATCTTTTTAGAGTTTAATACACGGCTTACTCCCTGGAGTTCGCCTTCATAATATAGTCTTAGGGGATGAAATGCTGCACTGGAGGATTTCATTTAAGGGGCACAATTCTTATGTATTTACATATCTCACACTTAAACTTGCAGATTGACACACATAACACTCAAATCTTTTAATATCACATAAAAGATAGCACTATTAGCATGTCTAAAAAGTGAAATACACCTTTTCATGCATAGGATTAAAGCACCAAAGTGCTATGTATGCAAATATGAAAGTTTAGATGTGAAATATGTAACTACATAAGAATTGTGTGCTACGTATGTAAATTTCCATTCATTTAAAGCCTTTAGCACAACATGAAGATAAGTTTGAAAACTATTTAACGACTTGCACTTCCAAACTCTTCATTAGGTTGTTAGGGGAAGCTCTGTGGATTCCCATGCGATCGGTTGGCCACGGATTGCTCGTCCTTCTCCATTCGCTTCGAGGCTCGGTAGAATGCCATTTCCAAGGGGTATTCTTACAGGTGCTTTTCGAGCACGCCCTCCCGTAAAGCCAGGAGCAAGAAGCTTGCAATGGAAGCGCGAGTCCGCTGCCCTTCAAACCCTCGAGGGCCCAAGAAGTGTTCAAAATATGCCTGTAACACATGGAAATACTCCGCATGCAATTACAAAGCGAAATCTCACATACATTCGGCCGGAAAATACCTAGGGTGAGACTTAGAAGGGCCACTCATAATACCATCTTCCTTCCTTCCAGAACTCCTGCCTCGCCAAACTGGAGATGATTTCTAACAGAGTTTGATGGGAAGAGTTTCTGCTTTTCAGATCTTGAAGAAACGACGAACACCAAAAATGGCTTTTTGCAGATGATGTCTGATGGATGGCTCCCTGTGTCATTTAACATTTGAGCCGGTGTTCTATGCAAGGCTTCCTTGCAGTCAATGAACAACTACTATCGTTTTCTCTCTTTTTTGTTTTTTCGGGCTCATTATTTTACTGATATTTTGAGTTTGATTTTATGTTTATTCTAAGAATCTGCTTGAGTAGTGATTCTGCATTAATGTATCGCCGTCTATTGGTTCTGCTTATTTGAAGTTAGCGAGTTATCTAAATTGTATCTAGCTACGCAAATATCCACTGCTTTACAAAATAAATGTTGCAGATGTATCATAGCATACCTCCATACAGAGTTATTTTCGTGGTTATTTTCCTTTATTTTGAAGGTTTCAAAGTTTGCAATATGTGTTATTATGGGAGCTTTAACATAGATAATGCGGATCAAAGATGACAATGGATTGCTGCAGCAGGAACCTTCAAGTTATTGGCAGCGTTAAGCTCAATGCAGTGATCTTTTTGTGGCGTTACAAATTGCACAAATAGAGGCAGCGTATGAGATCAATTTTGTGATTGACAAATGCCGTGAAATGCCGAGAGTTTTATGTTTTGCAGGGAGCTTTTGGAATCAGTGGCCAAATTAGAAAGAAAAGAGTGTATTTGAAGGCGGTGCTCAAGAGTTTTGCCATATTGACCAAATTATTTTGAAAAAAATAGACCGAAGTATTCGATCTATTTTTTTATTGTCTGCTGATTCTAGATGTCGNGGGACATATTAAGTTTTTTATATTATATTTTCTGCTACAGTTTATTTTCATAATTTAGAATATTCTTTTATTTTTTATTGTTTTTCCCATTTTATCAATTGAATTTGCCTATATTCAATCACTTATATTAGTGTATAATATCGTTCAAGAAAATTTCATTGTTCTGACACATACACTTGCATTCCTTCAAGCACTATGGCTAGTCACAAGCCATCGCTTTCGTTATGATCTTTTTCGAGTTTAATACACGGCTTACTCCCTGGAGTTCGCCTTCATAATATAGTCTTAGGGGATGACATGCTGCACTGGAGGATTTCATTTAAGGGGCACAATTCTTATGTATTTACATATCTCACACTTAAACTTTCANTATTAATTTAATCGTTATGTGTTCTTTGCAGCATTAAAAAACAAAGTTGAAGGAAATAATGGTGCGGGGAGATCCGTGCCAATTTCAAAGATTACACATGTTGATCGACTGTTTCATCCTTCACCTCTCACAGTTGGGAAAAATTGTGTCTGCGGACATTCAGGCAAATATATCTATTTTTATTTACTTTTTTTTACATGAAATACATATAAATTCGTACATAAAGCTGTTTTTTTTATGTTTTTGAAAGCTATCGAGAGAGCAAAAGTATTGGTTTTATTGACAAAAAGTGCTGTAAGGAGAACATGCTAACAATAGTTTTATGAAAAAAGAGCATCCTCTTGTAATGAAGAAGTTTCATATAACTTCTAATTAGGAACTTGAAATTGTTTTGTTTAGAATAGAAAAAATGGTTAGGATCTCAACTAAGCTCTTGGGTTGTGATCAGCTAAAAATGTTTTTCCACTTTACAAAAAAAAAAAAAAAAAAAAGGCTCACCGTCCTATTTATTAGCGTGAAGGAGGTTTGTTACCCAAAATTAGTTTTATAATCAAAGGAACAAGTAAAAAAGAAAAAAAAAAGGTTGAGATCGTGCCTTGCAATGTAGAGAAAGTGCAATCAAGCTTCACAAATTAAGTCTTTGAATTTTTTCCCCAAATATTCTTGATGCAAAAATTATCACTTTGGTAAATATTCTTTTGTGGCTTTGTGACTGCTAATTACCAATAAAAAAATATTAAAAAAAACATATTTATATAAAAAATGTTGATAATCGAATGGAAGCACCTCTTCAGTTGTAACTTATCAACTGTATTCCTTTCGACACAATCGAACAGAACAGAACAGACGAGAGAACGCGGGAGAAATCGAGAGAGAAGAGATTGTTGTGCCCTAACCAAGGAAAAACCAAGAAGAGGAAGGAAAGGGTAGCATGTGGCACACGTATGGTGTTGTTCAACTGCAATATGGGAATTAGAAGAAGGAATCAAGAAATTTCCGCGTGAGGGAGAACATATCGAGAGAGATTCCAGTGCGGGTGCTTGCATGAGAAGTCGACGTCACGACGTAAAGAGAAGCACGTCAACAATGCAGCGTGTGAGACGAGCAGGCAACCCACTTGTAGGAGGAAGAACCGAGTGGAAATTCTGTCCAAGGGAAGAGGAATTGAAGATATTAGAATTGAAAATATTAATTGAGGTGTATTTAATAGTAGATTTGAAGTGTATTAATGTTTTGAATTTTTAGGACTAAGGTGACGCGAACTTCCATCCGAGGGAAAGAGGAAAAATTGTTGACATTTAGTAGAGAGCTGAAGACTATTTAAAACCCTAAATTACGAAGTTAAGGTAAATTTTTGTGGTATATTTGTTTATTAGAATTTTATAAACATTAAATTGATATATGTTTATTATGTTAATATGAAACTTGGTTAATTAAGGTTAAGGAGACTAGCACGCAAGTTAAGTGGAGGATATGATAAAGAGGTCTCCTATTAATTGAGGTGAGTAATTACAATTTGAAATTTCAGTAATTAGCTTTATTTTAAAAGATATGTTTAATTTTATTGATGCTTTGTTTATGCTTTATTTCAATGAGTTTTAGATTATAACATCTTCTTCATATTGGTATATAAGAAAATCTGCATGTTAAATAGTTACACAAACTATAAGGTTATTAGATCATTGAATGACATTAAATTATATTAGAGTGCATATATATATTAGGTTATTACATGCTTTGTAGTTTCAAGTAAAAATTATATAGCATGTCATTACATACCAAACACTGCCGTTGCCGGTCCCAAGCCGGGATGTGAAAAGTGGAGGGTTGCGTTAGGTAGTCGACAGCCAGCGTAAAATTTGTCGAAAAAATCATGAATCTTTATTATTACATAAAAAATATCATTATTTTATCTTTAAAAATAAAATACACCTTTACCCGCACAAGTTTTCACATCCAAATGTTATGCTTCTAGATGTCAAACTTTGTATTAGATATGTAAATACATAAGAATTGTGTGACATTTATGTAAATTTACAAGGTGATATACTCCACACATTGCACATTAAAATATATATTAAAAAGCATAAATAAATATTTCTAATCCACTTAGTGGGTAGTTTTAACTTTTTAAGGCCTTGTGCTCCATTAATTATAAAAAGAACCGTGTAAAGCCTGCAACTAATGGATCAAAATTCTAAATTAAATCTTAATTGGGTTCCACGTAGGCCTGGTCGCTTAATAAGCCACTGTACGCCGGCTTAGAATATGTGGTTTAACTATAAGTCGACAATTTGAATTGGAGCAAATTAATGAAAATTGGAATCCTATATGATTAAAATAAAATTATATATTGTGAATTATCTTAGCCGTTCATTTTTTTTTTGAATTGTCAACGTAAAATTCCATTAACTCTTAACTAATTTTGAATTGTAGGGAATTTTTAGGNAATAAGTCGACAATTTGAATTGGAGCAAATTAATGAAAATTGGAATCCTATATGATTAAAATAGAATTATATATTGTGAATTATCTTAGCCGTTCATTTTTTTTTTTGAATTGTCAACGTAAAATTCCATTAACTCTTAACTAATTTTGAATTGTAGGGAATTTTTAGGGGTGTAAACGAATCGAACACGAACGAACAGAGCTCGTGTTCATGTTCGGTTCGTTTGAAATACGTGTGTTTGAAATAGACTCGTGTTTGAAATTGTTCGTGAAGTTACTGTTCGTGTTTGGTTTGATTTGTTTGAAATATGTTTGAAATGTTTGAATTGTTCGAATTGTTTAAATTATTCGAAATCTTACAAATTTGTTTGTATTGTTTGAATTGTTTAAATTGATCGAAATCTTTCAAAAGCTTAAATCAATATGAAATTAATGCTTAAACATGCATGAATCACAACACAAATGCAAATTAGCCGAAACATAGCTCACAATAAAACCATAATATTATATCTCATTCATAAAAAATTCAAATCTAGAAACAATATGCGGGATTTCACTCCTAAAAACTATGTTCTGCTCAAAGAAACTAAATAAATTTAAGAAAAATTTAAGCTAAGAAATGAACCTAAAGATAAATACAAAATTATAAAATTTAATATAAGCTAAGAGGTGAACCTGAAGATGAGANATGACCGTTCGTGTTTGACTCGTTTATAAACCGAACGAAAAAAATTTGTTCGTGTTCGTCTCATTTGCTTATCGAACGAATCAAACACGAACTCCCCGACGAGCCGAACACTAACTATTCGCAAACAATGATATTTTCTGACAGTCCTAGGAATTTGAATTTTTTTTATATAAATCACCTTGGTGCTTCATTTTTAAATATCAATGTTTCAAATGCTAATATAAACTTTAATACCGGTTAACTAAGGATAATTAGTTTAGACTGTAAATGATTAAAAAATCCGTAATTAAGACCATAGCATGCGAAAATCGAGCAACTTTAAATATCATAATTATGATAAGATTTGATACTTTATTAGTTGTTAATAATAATTTATTTATTTTCATAACTTTCACGATTTTACAGTTAATTATATTTAAATGCAAATATTTATTATATAACCATTAATGATGTCTCCTACAGACTCATTTTTCAATGTGCATATCGTTAGTCTTACATGTTGCCCATGCATCCATTCCTCACCCTTTCATGGTTGGAAAAAATACTACAAAAATCCAATGACAATACTGTCATGTTTACGATTATGTCGCATACGGCCACATTGTGATTGGAGTCCCGATACAATTTTGTATCAGGACTTCTGATATAATATTTTTTTCATACCGCTTACCGGCAACTCATTAGGAAGATTTATGTACGTACCCCTCAATTCTTATGTACAACCTAAATTTGAATCTTTACGTATCAACTTACTCGGTTTTGTATAATTCTTAAGAGCGAAAATTTTCAATAGATAAAGATAAATTTTTTTAATATTCTTTAATGTTACCATATGATAATCAAAACTAATAAAATAATTCCAAGTTGTATTTGATTACAATAAATTTTATTTGAGCATGTTGAGAAATTAGGGCGAAGAAAAATAAGAATCAACACAAATCTAGAAGAACACACAGAGATTTATGAGGTTCAACAAAGATGTCTACATTCTCGGGAGCAGAGCGGCGACTTTTCTTTTCAATATTCAGGACATGATACAGAAGAGAATAACCTTGAATTACAAACAGACCTATTTATAATACTAGAAAGAGCAGAAAATGAAGTCTTGAGTACAATATATAATTATCAANAGCGTCTCCTGGAAGCGACGCGTTGTATAGCCTGAATACAGTGAAAAGTGTCTTAGGGTAGCTACACCGGTGCCCGGGTGTAGTGTTAAATAAGCAAGGGTTCTCTCATTACGAACGAATGCGGGTAAAGAAGTTAGTCCATGAAACTAATAAAATTAATATTAGGATATGAACTTGGAATATAGACACTCTCAATGACAAATTAATGGAATTAGTTGATATTATGATTCATAAGAAAATTAATATCTTATGTATTCAAGAAATTAAGTGCGTTGGAGAAAAGGCTAAGAAGATTGATAATTTAGGTTTTAAACTTTGGTATTCTGGTAAGAGTCACACTTGAAATGGTGTAGATGTAATTATATATAAGAGTTTGAAAGATAATGTTGTAAAAATTAATAGAGTTTGTGATAGAATTATAGCCCTTAAGTTTATTATTGATACTCAGATTTTTAATATTATGAGTGTTTATGCTCCTCAAATAGGTTTAGATACATGGTCTAAAGATAAATTTAATAATGACTTAGAAGACTTAATACAAATGATACCTCTTAAAGAAATAATTTTTATTGGAGGAGATTTAAATGAANATTTTGAGTAAAAATAAGTCGAACACGATCGAACAGTATTTTTTATATTCAACTCATTTATTATTCGAGCTTTAAAAAATTATTAATGTTTAGCTCACTTAACGAACAACAAGCTTTTTTGACAGCCCTAGACTTGAATGATTCAATTTTTTTGTTAGCCAAATTTAGGAGTGTTAAAAAGGTAAATGATTAAAAATGTTCCTTTGCTTATAAACTGTCATTCATTATAACATGCAAAATGGAAGTATGCCATGGTTACAGTTGCTTTAACAATTTGAAAATTTAACAGACAAACATATAAGATAACATATGCGCGCTAGTTTGATATAGCAACGTTGGTGTGCTACTTGAGGAAGGATCATGTCTTCATGCCATCAATAGCCCCCTTATCCCTAGCTCTGGCTCTTATTTCTTGCTAGCAGCAATACATCACACATAAAAGAGAAATAGCTTTGGAAAGGCACATACAATTTAATTTGAACAAGTTTAGTTGATATGCTCTCTTTATGTGCTTGAAATGAAGTATTTTTTTTCTTTTTTCTTTTTTGAAGTTATTGGATTAATCATTATGAGTTGATCATTTTGGTAGCATATTATTTGTCATTTTGAGTTTGATCTTCTTTATGAATTAATTTTTGAAGTAAAATAAATGATCAATTCTATCTCATTTAATTGCACTAAGATTATTTGGCTTGCACCAAAATTGTGTTTAATAAGACGAGGATTTCTACTATCCCTCCAATTGCTATACCTTAATTTTAGACATCTCAAATTTTAATTCTAAAAATAGTTCAAGTTTTTAAAATACATGCCTCATGATATAAATAATTATATCTTTGTTCTTATTTTAATTGATTTGATATAATTATTTATATCATGCCTAAAATTAAGATGAGGGATGTATTTTATCTTTAAGAACAAAGATATAATATCAAACTCAAAGATATAAGTAAAATATAATTCTAATTAAAATGCCTCAACTTTATTTAACTATTTGTTCCAAAATAATTTTAATTAAAATGCCTCATCTTTATGTATGCATTTTAACTATTTGTTCAAAATAATTTTTCATTATACTGTGGAAACTAACGTATTGTACGCCATTTGTAAAATTCTTGATAAAATAAATAAATATTAAGTAAAAATCAATTAATAATTAACTAAAGCATATTATCATTTAATAAATATTTATTAAGCTATTTATTACAAAATATCTAAGTTTATCCAATGATGTAATTAGTTTTCAAGTAATGCATTATTCTAATTCATTTATTTTTACAACTTATTTTCATAAATTTTAATCAATTTACATAATATAACTAAATATACCCAAACTAATGGTATGTTTTGGATAACTTTCTGCCTACTTCGCGTTTCAGACCGCCACCAAAATTCTGTTTGAGAAATTATTTTCTTTCCGCTTTCTATAAATTTTTGTGTTGGGATGATTTTTTGGGAAAAAAAATATTTATAATTCTGACCGAAGCTTTCTAAGAATATGCTTTCTCTGCCATAATTATACATTATTTATTTATTTATTTATTTATATATATATCTAACACTTAATTTTTCATATTTATAAACATAACACTCAAATTTTTAATAAAACAACAACAACAACAACAAAACCTTAATCTCACTACATGGGTCGGCTACATGAAAAGTGGAGGGTTGCGTTAGGTAGTCGACAGCCAGCGTAAAATTTGTCGAAAAAATCATGAATCTTTATTATTACATAAAAAATATCATTATTTTATCTTTAAAAATAAAATACACCTTTACCCGCACAAGTTTTCACATCCAAATGTTATGCTTCTAGATGTCAAACTTTGTATTAGATATGTAAATACATAAGAATTGTGTGACATTTATGTAAATTTACAAGGTGATATACTCCACACATTGCACATTAAAATATATATTAAAAAGCATAAATAAATATTTCTAATCCACTTAGTGGGTAGTTTTAGCTTTTTAAGGCCTTGTGCTCCATTAATTATAAAAAGAACCGTGTAAAGCCTGCAACTAATGGATCAAAATTCTAAATTAAATCTTAATTGGGTTCCACGTAGGCCTGGTCGCTTAATAAGCCACTGTACGCCGGCTTAGAATATGTGGTTTAACTATAAGTCGACAATTTGAATTGGAGCAAATTAATGAAAATTGGAATCCTATATGATTAAAATAAAATTATATATTGTGAATTATCTTAGCCGTTCATTTTTTTTTTGAATTGTCAACGTAAAATTCCATTAACTCTTAACTAATTTTGAATTGTAGGGAATTTTTAGGGGTGTAAACGAACCGAACACGAACGAATAAAGCTCGTGTTCGTGTTTGGTTCGTTTGAAATTACGTGTGTTTGAAATAGACATGTGTTTAAAATTGTTCGTGAAGTTACTGTTCGTGTTCGGTTTGATTTGTTTGAAATATGTTTGAAATGTTTGAAATGTTTAAAATGTTCGAATTGTTTGAATTATTCGAAATCTTATAAATTTGTTTGTATTGTTCGAATTATTTGAATTGATCGAAATGTTTCAAAAGCTTAAACCAATATGAAATTAATGCTTAAACATACATGTATCACAACACAAATGCAAAATAGCCGAAACATAGCTCACAATAAAACCATAATATCATATCTTATTCATAAAAAATTCAGATCTAGAAACAATATGCGGGATTTCACTCCCAAACACCTCTAAAAGAAATTTAAGAAAATTTAAGCTAAGAGACGAACCGGAAGATAAATACAAAAATATAGAATTTAATATAAGCTAAGAGGTGAATCGGAAGATGAGATTATAATTTATAGGATTTAATTTCTTAAAATATGATAAATTTTTAGAATATATAATTATTTTTAAAATATTNATTGATATGCTCTCTTTATGTGCTTGAAATGATTTTTTTTTAAATTTTTTTTTTGAAGTTATTAGATTAATTATTATGAGTTGATCATTTTGGTAGCATATTATTTGTCATTTTGAGTTTGCTCTTCTTTATGAATTAATTTTTGAAGTAAAATAAATGATCAATTCTATCTCATTTATTTGCACTAAGATTATTTGGCTTGCACCAAAATTGTGTTTAATAAGACAAGGATTTCTACTATCCCTCCAATTGCTACACCTTAATTTTAGACATCTCAAATTTTAATTCTAAAAATAGTTCAAGTATTTAAAATACATGCCTCATGATATAAATAATTATATCTTTGTTCTTATTTTAATTGATTTGATATAATTATTTATATCATGCCTAAAACTAAGATGAGGCATGTATTTTATCTTTAAGAACAAAGATATAATATCAAACTCAAAGATAAGTAAGATATAATTCCAATTAAAATGCCTCAACTTTATTTAACTATTTGTTCCAAAATAATTTAAATTAAAATGCCTCATCTTTATGTATGCATTTTAACTATTTGAATTCCAATTAAAATGCCTCAACTTTATTTAACTATTTGTTCCAAAATAATTTAAATTAAAATGCCTCAGCTTTATGTATGCATTTTAACTATTTGTTCAAAATAATTTTTCATTATACTGTGGAAACTAACCTATTGTACGCCATTTGTAAAATTCTTGATAAAATAAATAAATATTAAGTAAAAATCAATTAATAATTAACTAAATCATCTTATTATTTAATGAATATTTATTAAGCTATTTATTACAAAATATCTAAGTTTATCCAATGATGTAATTAGTTTTCAAGTAATGCATTATTCTAATTTATTTATTTTTACAACTTATTTTCATAAATTTTAATCAACTTACATAATATAACTAAATAAACCCAAACTAATGGTATGTTTAGGATAACTTTCTGCATACTTTGCGTTTCAGACCGCCACCAAAATTCTATTTGAGAAATTATTTTCTTTCTGCTTCCTGTAAATTTTTGTGTTGGGATGTTTTTTTGGGAAAAAAATATTTATATTTCTCACCGAAGCTTTCTAAGAATATGTTTTCTTCATATTTATTTATTTATATATATCTAACACTTAATTTTTCATATTTATAAACATAACACTCAAATTTTTAATACAACAACAACAACAACAACAACAACAACAACAAAGCCTTAATCCCACTACATGGGGTCAGCTCCATGAAAAGTGAAGGGTTGCGTTAAGTAGTCGACAATCAGTATAAAATTTGTCGAAAAAATCTTGACACTCAAATCTTTAATATTACATAAAAAATATTATTATTTTATCTTTAAAAATAAAATACACCTTTACCCGCACAAAGTTTTCACATCCAAACGTTATGCTTCTAGGTGCCAAACTCTGTGTTAGATATGTAAATACATAAGAATTGTGTGACATTTATGTAAATTTACAAGCTGATATACTCCACATATTGCACATTAAAATATATATTAAAAAGCATAAATAAATATTTCTAATCCACTTAGTGGGTAGTTTTAACTTNTGATAACTTTCTGCCTATTTTGCGTTTCAGGCCGCCACCAAAATTCTGTTTGAGAAATTATTTTCTTTTTGCTTTCTATAAATTTTTGTGCTGGGATGATTTTTTGGGAAAAAAATATTTATAATCCTGACCGAAGCTTTCTAAGAATATGCTTTCTCTACCATAATTATACATCGCCCCAAATATATCCTAAATGTACCTACTCATACTCCATTACTATTCTCAGTTAACAAATTAATAATTAAAAACTAAAGTCGTATTTTTAATGATTTTAACTAGCAAGAAAAAAAAAGAAATTCAGGATTAAGCAACCTATTAATTCAAATAAAAAAGAGTCATTTAAGCACATATCAATCAATATATATATATATATATATATATATCTAACACTTAATTTTTCATATTTATAAACATAACACTCAAATCTTTAATAATACAACAACAACAACAACAAAAACAAAGCCTTAATCACACTACGTAGGGTCGGCTACTTGAAAAGTGGAGGGTTACATTAGGTAGTCGACAACCAGCCTAAAACTTATCGAAAAAATTATGAGACTCAAATTTTTAATATTACATAAAAAAATATCATTATTTTATCTTTAAAAATAAAATACACCTTTACCCGCACAAGTTTTCACATCCAAATGTTATGCTTCTAGATGTCAAACTTTGTGTTAGATATGTAAATACATAAGAATTGTGTGACATTTATGTAAATTTACAACCCACATATTGCACATTAAAATATACATTAAAAAGCATAAATAAATATTTCTAATCCACTTAGTGGGTAGTTTTAACTTTTTAAGGCCTTGTGCTCCATTAATTATAAAAAGAACCGTGTAAAACCTGCAACTAATGGATCAAAATTCTAAATTAAATCTTAATTGGGTTCCACGCAGGCTTGGTCGCTTAATAGGCCACTGTACGCCGGCTTAGAATATGTGGTTTAACCATAAGTCGACAATTTGAATGGGAGCAAATTAATGAAAATTGGAATCCTATATGATTAAAATAAAATTATATATTGTGAATTATCTTAACCGTTCATTTTTTTTGAATAGTCAACGTAAAATTCCACTAACTCTAAACTAATTTTGAATTATAGGGAATTTGTAGGTGTGTAAACGAACCGAACACGAACGAACAGAGCTCGTGTTTGTGTTCGGTTCGTTTGAAATTACGTGTGTTTGGAATAGACTCGTGTTTGAAATTGTTTGTGAAGTTGGTGTTCGTGTTCGGTTTGATTTGCTTGAAATATGTTTGAAATGTTTGAAATGTTCCGATTGTTCGAATTATTCGAATTGTTTGAATTATACGAAATGTTACAAATTTGTTTGTGTTATTCGAATTGTTTGAATTGATCGAAATCTTTCAAAAACTTAAACCAATATGAAATTAATGCTTAAACATACATGAATAACAACACAAATGTAAAATAGCCGAAGCATAACTTACAATTAAACCATAATATCATATCTCATTCATAAAAAAATCAGATCTAGAAACAATATACGGGATTTCACTCCCAAACACTAGGTTCCGCTCTAAATGAAATTTAAGAAAATTTAACCTAAGAGACGAACCAGAAGATAAATACAAAATTATAGAATTTAATATAAGCTAAGAGATGAACCGGAAGATGAGATTATAATTTATAGGATTTAAGTTTTTAAAATATGATAAATTTTTAGAATATATAATTATTTTTAGAACACGATCGAATAAGTGACTGTTCGTGTTTGGCTCGTTTATAAATCGAACGAAAAAAATTGTTCGTGTTCGTCTCATTTGCTTTTCGAACGAATCAAACACGAACTCCCAGAAAAACCAAACACTAAGTGTCGCGAACAATGATCTTTTCTGACAGTCCTAGGAATTTGAATATTTTTTATATAAATCACCATGGTGCTTCATTAGTAAATATCAATGTTTCAAATGCTAATATAAACTTTAATACCGGTTAACTAAAGATAATTAGTTTAGACTGTAAAGGATTAAAAAATCTGTAATTAAGACCATAGCATGCGAAAATCGAGCAACTTTAAATATCATAATTATGATAAGATTTGATACTTTATTAGTTGTTAATAATAATTTATTTGTTTTCATAACTTTCACTATTTTTCAGTCAATTATATTTAAATGCAAATATTTATTATATAGCCATTAATGATGTCTCCTACAAACTCATTTTTCAATGTGCATATCGTTAGTCTTACATGTTGTCCTTTATGGCTCTCAATTTGGCTGGTTGTTCGTGAACAGCTCTTGTTCGACTCGTTAAACAGTTTGTGTTCGGCTCGTTCGTTAAGCCGAACGTGCCGAACACGAACAAATTTTTAAGCTCGAAATGTAAACGAGCAGAACACGAACAACAGTTTGTTCGCTCGTGTTCAGCTTAAAATGACTCAAAAAAAAAAAATTATAAAACCTTTGATGTGACAATATATTACATATATTATTTATATAATAATATATTATATATATTTATATCTAAGTTTAAATCATAACTCCTCATGTGACAATGTTGTTAGTGTCTTTTTTTATATATATTTGATCCAGGTTCGAATCCCACACTTTATATTTATTTTTCTCAATTTTAGTTTAACGAGTCAATTTCGAGTCGAACACGAGCCGAAAACGAACACAAATATTTAAATCGAGCCGAACACGAACACATTGTTCACGAGCAGATTTCGAACACGAGCCGATTTCGAACACGAGCTATTTCAAACACGAGTCGAACACGAACACACTCATTTACAGCTCTATTGTCCTTGCATCCATTCCTCACCCTTTCATGGTTGGGAAAAATACTACAAAAAATCCAATAACAATACGTCATGCTTACGATCTGATCCCATCAAATATAAGAAACTAAATAATTTAATATATGACGGACTATATCGTATACGGGCACATTGTCATTAGAGTCCCGATACAATTTTATATCAGGACTTCTGATATAATATTTTTTTCATACCGCTTACCAGCAGCTCATTAGGAAGATTTATGTACGTACCCCTCAATTCTTATGTACAACCTAAATTTGAATCTTTGCATATCAACTTACTCGAACAGTTTTGTATACTTCTTAAGAGCGAAAATTTTCTATGACAAATTTGTAATAATTATTTAACTTTTGTTAAAATAAAGATAATTTTTTTAATATTATTTAATGTTACCAAATGATAATCAAAACTAATAAAACAATTCGAAATTGCATTTGACTGCAATAAATTTTATTTGAGCCTGTTGAGAAATTAGAGCGAAGAAAAATAACAATCGACACAAATTTAGAAGAACACACAGAGATTTACGAGGTTCAGCAAAGATGCCTACATTTTCGGGAGCAGAGCAATGACTTTTCTTTTCAATATTCAGAAAAGGAGTACATGATACAGAAGAAAATAACATATAGTTACAAACAGACCTATTTATAACCCTAGAAAGAGCAAAAAAGGAAAACTTCAGTACAAGATATAATTACCAAATTATCCATGTATTGCACCCCCAATCTACATAATTTCGCATCACTCTGCTCGTGGGCTCCGCTCTATTTGATAATTAGAGGTGTAAACAAACCGAACACGAACAAACAAAGCTTGTGTTCGTGTTTGGTTTGTTTGAAATTTAGTTTGTTTGAAATAAGCTCATGTTTGAAATTGTTCGTGAAGTCACTGTTCGAGTTTTTCTTAACGAACGAGTCGAACACGAGCTGTTTGCAAACGACGAGCCAGTTTGACATCCATAATATTAATATATATAAATAATATATTATATTAATTATATAACTCATATTATATAAATATATAATATATATATTAGAATATTACTAATATAGTATATTAATATATTATTATTATTATTTTATTATATATTATAATTTATAAAATTTAATTTTTTAAGTTATCATAAATTTTTTATATATAATTATTTTAAATTATTTTATATTTCGAACAATAACGATTCGAACACGAATGAATATATCACTGTTCGTGTTTGGTTCGTCTAATTAACCGAACAAAAAAAAAAAATTGTTCACATTCGTCTCATTTATTTATCGAACTAATCGAACACGAACTCTTTGACGAACCAAACACAAAATATTCGCGAACAACTAGCTTTTTTTTTTTTTTTTTTTTTTTTTTTTTTTTTTTTTTTTTTTTTTTTTTTTTTTTTTTTTTTTTTTTTTTTTTTTTTTT
>JXCR01130432.1:91137-163549 GCA_002079205.1 Phalaenopsis hybrid cultivar
GAAAGTCATTTTGAAGTCAATTGGTTAATCAATTTGGTGGATTTTTGATTTTTGACCCATTTTAAGCATGTTGGGCTAAGTTTGGGTCAAACTTGGGCTAGCCATGGGCTAAGTCCAAATTAATTGTTGGGTTTGGTGTAAAACATCATAATGAACAATTTTGACGAAGGATGAAAAATGTTTTGAAGTTGATTGGGTGGTCAATTTGGATGGGTTTTGATGGGTTTGGTTTTAGACCTAAATTAAGCATGTAGGGCTAAACTTGGGTCAAACTTGGGCTAGCTTTGGGCTAAGAATTATTGTGGTTGGTGTAAAACATCATAATGAACAATTTTTATGAAGGATGAAAATTGTTTTGAAGTTGACTTGATGATCAATTTGAATGGGTTTTGATGGGTTTTAGTTTTGGACCCAAATTAACCATGTAGGGCTAAACTTGGGTTAAACTTGGGCTAGCTTTGGGATAAGCTCAAATTTATTATTGTTTTTGGTCAAAAATGACCTTATAAAGGATTTTCAACAAAAATCGGATGCCAGTTTGAGGTTTAAGACATTCAATTGTTGAGATTTATGTGTTAGCCAATATTGGGGCTAATTGAGGGTTTTGGTTAAAGATTGTCAAATTGACCAAATTGGACTATGGTGTAGTTGGACAAAATGAAATTGAGAATATTTTGGATTTATTGGGAATTTTTGGAATTTTTAGATTTTTGGGCCATGGAGGGGCATTTTGGTAATTTGGCCATTTTTTGGAATTTTTTGTCAGTTTTGACAAATTTGGATATGTTCAAAGTGTTTGGAATGAATTTTGATCTCAGTTTTGAAAAATTTGGATATATTCAAAGTGTTTGGAATGAGTTTTGATCAGTTTTGGGTATTTTGGCCAAATTTGGGTCCCAAGGGCAATTATGTAATTTGGAGGTGCTTAGGGGCAAAAGACTAAGTTGGGCATTTCAAATGTAATTGGGTAGAGAACCATTTTAAATAAGTCATAGACCAATGGAATTCCATTTTGGCTCCGCATATATTGGTCTTAGCCAAGGCATTGTGAGGGTATTGTGAAGATATGGTGAAGGTATAGCGTACCTTAGCCCCAAACCAACACCCAGGGTCAATCCTAAGGCCAAGTAACCCTATAGGAACTCTTCTTGAGCTCCCCCATAATNCTCTTCAGTTGTAACTTAAAGAGGCGTATTCCTTTCAACACAATCAACAGAACAGAAGAGAGAACACGAGAGAGATTGAGAAAGAAGAGACCGTCGTGCCCTAGCCAAGGAGAAACTGAAGAAAAGGAAGGAAAGGGTAGCAGGTGGCTCACGTATGGTGTCGTTCGACTGCAATATGGGAATTGGAAGAAGTAATCGAGAAACTTCCGCATGAGGGAGAACATATCAAGAGAGATTCTGATGCGGGTGCTTGAATGAGAAGTCAACGCCACTACTGGCTGTGAGTTCTCTTCATATCGACGAAGCCGACATCGCATACGTAAAGAGAATACACGTCAACCACGCGACGTGCGGGACGAGCAGACAACATCGCTTGCGGGAGGATGAACCGAGCGGCCTGTGCAAGGAAGAAGTTATGTACTTGCAATGGTGAGTTTGATGCCCTACCATGGCAGAAGACCCTGTACTCGAAGGAAGGAAAAGGAGAAGACTTTTTGTGCTCGCCTAAAGAGGTCTTGGGATTGTGCGTGCAGGAAGAAGGGAGCTCGTGTGAGAGTTAGAGTGGCCTAAATTGTGCAGAGGGGATTTGAATTTTGACCCGAGGGGTCTTATACTATGAATTTAATTTAAGTGTATTCAACATTAGTGAAATTTTAGGATTGAGTTGACGCGAACTTCTATTTTAGGGAAGAGGAAAATTAATTGACGTGAAGTATGGAAGCAAAGCCCTTTTGAAACACTAAGTTACAAGATAGGGTAAACTTTTGTGGTATATTTGTTTATTAGAATTTTATAGACACTAAACTGATATATGTTATTATGTTAATATGAAATTAGGTTACTTGAGGTAGGGAGACTAACTAGCAAGTTAATTGGAGGATTAAGCCAATAAAGATGTCTCTTATTAATTAGGCGAGTGATTATATTTTTAAATTTTAGTAATTAACTTTATTTCTAAATGTATGTTTGATTTTATTGATGCTTCATTTATGTCTTATTTCAATGAGTTTTAGATTATATCAGCTTCTTCATATTGGTAGATAAAAAAATGTGCATGTTAAATAGTTACACAATGAATTCCATCATTGAATGACATTAAATTATATTAGAGGTGCATATATATTAGGTTATTGCATGATCTCTAACTTCAAGTAGAAATCATATAACATATCATTACATGACTTTTAGAAATAATCATGAACAATCAATTGCATAATAATTTATCTATGCAATTTATTAGACTAGTGTGTGTCATTTTGATGCTAGTAAATGTGCACTTATTCATTAGTAGATGCATGTAAAGCGTTTCATATGAAAATAGATGCATGATATGAAAGTAATGAATGCTCTAAATGGTGAAATGAAAATATGGTATACATAAACGCTTGTATTTGCATGTTTAGAGATGAAGTTCACCCTCTAATGGTATAGGCAGTGGACACCAATGTACCCATGAGTGTAGAGATTTTTCTATCACCCTAGATAATTATGATAGTTAGTTCACTAACCACTATACCAATGAGATAACATTAATCAGGCCAAGTAGATAGAGATCTTACCACCTCAGACAATTGTGATGTTTAGATCGCCAACCAATGTGCCGACGGAATAATATCGATCTGGGGCAGGTAAGGGTCTTTCAACCCTAGACAATTGTAATACTTACATCACTAATCATCGTGTCGACGGGAGCCAATGATGTAAAATCGGTCAATGGTGTTAGGTTGCTTTGACGGTGATCCTCAAAGTACACAGATGTGCATGTAAAAAAAATATGAAGTTAAAGTTAAATAACAATGATCATTAGTGCATGCATATGATAGTATATTCAAAGATTTCATATGAAAGACTAGCATAGTAAAGGATTTCTTATAGAGATATAAAGACCATCATGTATATTAAATTCCTTTCCATGAGTTACTCTAGTTTAGAAGTGTTATTGCTCGTGAGTTATTTTTAGATAATGAATTATGCTACTTTAACATTTTTTTTTCAGATTTAAGTTTTTGATTAAGATGAATAGAATAGGAGATAATGCGAACAAGAGACGAACAACATACGCAAAGGTACACAATTTTCTTTTTATTAATTTTAATTTTATTCTTTTGTGGCACTTTCATGAATGTTTAAATGTTAAACTATTAAGGATAGAAATAAAATATAAGAGAATTGATTTTTGTTGTCAAATCGTTCGTATCCGCTTTAGTTAATTTTAAGCACCGGGCCGGGTTGTAACAGTGACTCTACCATACCATCCAAGGGCATAATGCCAAGCTTGTTTCCAATCTTGTTATTTAGCCCCTAAACCATATAGGTAAAAATAAATGTCCCATTCTTAGCATCTTTCCTTTATAGGCAAAGTGTATCTTGGAGGAGGTTTGGTGATAGCTTCATTTTTGTTATCTGGTTCAGGCAACTTGCAAAATAAAATGAATGAAGTTGTTGGAATCATAGAGAACTTGCAAGGACAACAATGAACTTGTTCACTCCAAGGAGCAATTAGGTCCAATCACCTCAACTTTTAATCCAAAAGAAAAGACGATGACTTCAACTAGATTGTGATTTTGATTAGGTAAGTCACAACTTTATCCAGCAAATCAACATCATCTATCTAAGTCAACAACTTTACCCAGCAAGGAAACAACTTCAGCTAACTGATAGCATAAAAGTTGCTATGTTTCCTACCTTAATAATAGTGAATTATTTTTTATATATTTAACTAAATGCTGCTGATCTTGTTATGTATTATTTTACTTTATATAGCTTTTCCAATAGTATCAAAACCCTTGGCTTGAGTTTATAAATAAGGGTCAAAAGGGAGATCTGAGATACCTAATCACAGGTACTCAGATCTATATTTAAGAAAAAAAAGAAAAATATGAAGCAGTGAGACTTAGGGTCTGTTTGGCGTAGCTGTTGATTATTTATAATTTGCTGATAAGCAGATTATTCTGATAATCTGATAATCTGCAGATTATTGAAATATTTCGTCTTGTTGTTTGAGGTAGCTAATTCAGAATAGCTTATTATGGTTAAATTAAATTTCTGCCCTTGTCTGATAAAACTGTTTGAGACAGCTTATTCAGAATAGTTTATTGGTAGAACAGAAACATATAGTGCAGAAGCATACGATCATCACAGATCAGTTCTAAAAGATGACATACAGTTCTCACACTTTCATGAGTATCAGGAGAACTAAAAAAGTACAAATACAAGTACAACAACAATGAGAAATATTAAAACATTTAATTTCAGACTCTGGCTACATCTGTCCTCATCTGCACTGTTAACCTGAGAAAACACCAGATTCCCATGACTGTTGGCATTAGTGCTGGTAGTGTAATATGTGGGACTATCAGCCCACCGGAAGAAACCGTAACAAGCTGAAACACCCTTGACAAAACCGTAAAACTGCCTCCCAAAGCCATGAGATTGACGTGACGTGAGCAACAGACACGACAGTCTACAATAACACAAAATACTTTTGTCTGTAACTGATATCCTAGAAATCATGTTGGTATAACTGCGAAAAAAATAAAAGAATCAAATGTCAGCTCAAGATCTTTAAAAAAAACCAAAATTAAATGCATATGAATATAAACCTATATTCTATTAAAAGAAAAATTTGGTAGATCAGCAGCCACAGATAGCATTTGTGATATACTCCTTTAGAGCAATCATATCAGCCAACCCTTCACCATCATAATCTCCAAATTCATTAGAGTTTATATCATCCTCAGGTAATGAATGCCCACCCACAATTCTTGGAGGTTGCTCGAAAACATTCAGTTCATCATTGTCAGTCATACTGAAGTTTGTATATGATCGTGAGGAATGTCTTCAGATGAAGTTATGTAATATCATTGTTGCAACCATAATATGCCTCTGCTTTTGGAAAGGATACAACGACATATCATGTAGGATGACCTATTTCTTCTTCCAAACTCGAAATGTTCTTTCAATTACCTTGCGTAAAGATGAGTGACGTTTATTAAACATTTCCTTTATGTCACGGACTATGCCACTAGCTCGCTCGAAATCAGGAAGATGATATTTTGTATCAGAGTAGGGCTTCAGGTATCCCATTTGCATAAGTTATCCTGCATCAATCAGATAATATTTTCCTGGCACGAAAAATACTGTTAATAAAAAATATTACCTGCTCAAATATACAAATTGGAAAACAAGACTAACCTGATGGGGGGTGAGGGAAACACTGCGATCTATTCCTAGTGACAAAGGAGAAAATTCAACCGTTATGTGCACTCTCTTCCCAGCCCGTCATCACAAAAGTAAAACACATGTTGAAGTCGCATACAGCTATGACATTCTGAGTTGTTGAAGCATTTCGAACGATGTATGCTACCTTCTCGTGGTTGGGTAGTCGGACATCAACGTGGGTACCGTCAATTGCACCAATACAGTTTTGTTTAATTGTACGTTAGAGAGTAATAATATTGTGAAAGTATGACATGTAATAAAATAAAAACACTCATAGTTACCTTGAAATATGACATGTATCGAGGATAGTTAGCAATTTGTTATGGAGTGGTAGCAAATGATGGATCATTTGGATTAATTATTTGAGCTGCTAAACTAACAAGAGTCTGTATCCCTTTAGAAAAGTTACGACTAATTGTTTCAGATGAATGCAAAAATCTTTCTATAGCTCCTCGAATTGATTCATTCTGTGACAGGTTGTACGGTGTTATAGCCAACACCTCCCTACACGTCATTCTAGAAGAACACTGGAGGCCGTGATTTATACATAACTCGTGCAGAAGATCCATAAAAATAGGTACTGTCATTCTGAAAATATTTCTGAACCTTATTGGATGGCTAAAAAGCATTTCACCAACTCATTTATCTCCAACAAAGGTGGATGTCATGCGGGGAATGCGAGCGGTGCTATGCCGGTAATAATCCAACAACAATATCGCAACGGCTATAACAAATGTCATTCTCCTACGACGCTCACGCTGCGGATCCATCCTAAATGATTTAAAATGTAAACATAATGAGTCCATAATAAGGAATGCCTACAACACTAATTAATATATAAGAGATTACAAATATTTTATAAAAAAAAAACTACATATGTAGAAGGTCTAAACATAATGAGTTCAGAACATATAACACTCAACTTATAAATAAAAGGCTACATATGTAGAAGGTACAAACATATAAAAAAAAAGAGTACATGATTCAAAGTTCCAAACATTTAGAAAAGAAACGACATAAGTAGAAGTTCAATTAGTGNAAAACATATAAAAAAGAGTACATGATTCAAAGTTTCAAACATTTAAAAAAGAAACGACATAAGTAGAAGTTCAATTAGTGCAACAAATACATATACAATCTATAAAAAAAAATCATTCATCGACCAAAACCCGTAAATATTCGAGACGCAATTCTGGCTCTAGCGCTATGAATATTTTCATTCGAGTTGAATTCTCAAGTTTTTTCACACACTGTGCGTAAAATCGTCTATCAACCACAATTTCAGGAATAGTACCCAAAAGCCTCAGACAACCTAATATGTTAGCATCAGAGATAGGTGGAGCTGCAAAAGCTTCAATTAAACGATCGAATGAGGTGTTCACAAAATGTCGTTTCTCTTTATTTTTCTTAACAATCCTGGGCTTCTTTAAAATTGTGTTGGACTCCCCCATATTCCTCTAGTTAATGTTAGACACTTCTTCATCAGGTGTGAATTCATCTGGTATCCCTGTAAAACCGCTTTGATTAGGGTTGAAAGCAAAATTTCCCGTTGCGACAACCCATTTAAACATTACATCCAGTTTTTCTTAAAATTTCGACTCAATTCCGCACTGTTTATACTTTTTCGCTGCAGGTACCACCTATGATATAACATTTAGAGGGAATAGTTAGACAATTATAATTAGATAAAACAATTTGGGAATCTAACAATTTAAATATAAAATTACCTCTAATTTTTCAGTCCATCATTCAGCCGGAGCATGAATTGTCCTTTTAATCGGATCCCAACCCAAACCAGTAAATCCACGTTTCAAATCCTTCAAGATTTTTCATTCCTTCTTTAATTAGTCCCATTTATTTTTAAATATAAGTCTGTCGTAATCCTTGTCAGTCAATTCTTTGAATCTTTTAGTAATATTTTGCACCCTTCCTTATTAAAATACGTTGTTGGCATGTTCCCAAGTTCAATTTTTTTTTTAATACAAAGATTGCAAAAAATATTTGTTACTTCTTTATCCCACATTGCGGACGGGCTCCCTTCAACCACTTTAGACATGATGAAATTATAGGCAACAAATGAGAATAAAAATTTTTTAATTTTGAATCTCAATAGAATTGTTGAAGTTTTTAATGTTGAACAACAACAGTCTCCAAACATAAACATTAGCCACCAATACAAACAACAACAAAGCTATTTGATCAAAAACAAAATATAAATATATGAAGACACAAATGATTTATGTGGTTCGGTCAATGAACTACATCCACAGTAAGACATCGAAAATAACTTATTATGCAATTCCATAAGGATACATAGGCTGGTATATTCTCTATGGAGAAAGATGCAACTGAGGTACAATTGTAAAAATTGTAACAAAACCGGAGCCAATATTATCTTTAAAGCCCCATACCCAATATTCTCTTTAAAGCATCATACCCAATATTCTCTTTGCACTGCATAATACACCGTATCCGAAATTCATGCATTGATGTCAGTCCCTTACCCCATCAACCGAGATTCCCACAAAAATACCAAAGCCAACTCTAAATACACCATACCCGAAAGATTGCATGATGTATCAACTTATGTCATCACCAAAATATTCATGCATTGATGTATGTAGCAGCCACATTAATCTAAAAATACCAAAGGCAAATCTAATTTTCATTGACAAAAACTACTGCTTTGATGTATCTAACAACCACATTAATCGAAATCATCGATTTCGTTGCAACATCTTGCAAGCAGTCAAAATTTCACTCTAACTGTAATGAAACAGGGAAAACCAAGCCTTCCAAAGAACCATTTGTTCGAAGTGCACAATACAGGAAAACCAACAACATACTCGAAAGCTACGGTTTGCACAGAAACATGCTCCAACTCAAATTGGTATTGCAATGGAACAGGAAGAAAAGAAAATCTTTTCCGAAGTGCACAGAAACGGGAACAACCAAAATCTATGCTGAAAATATAAAGCCCTAAACAAAATCTAAATCGATTTGCACAGAAACATGCTGCAACTCCAGAAAAATTAAGAGCCACCAAAACCTCTTTATAGTGTACATAAATGATTTGCACATAAACGATTTGTACGGGAACGATTTCCTCAGAAACTATTTGCACAGAAAAGATTTGCACGTGAAATCAAAACTTGCACCTAGAATTAACCAACTCCTTGCTCTGCAATGCATTCCCAAATAGTCCAGGAAGTATATTCTCAAAACCAAAACAGAGATCCAAACCAAATCTTGAGAAAAAAATGAAAAGAATCCAAGCGATGATCAGAAGGAGAATATCGAGCAAAACCTAACCAGAAAGCATACCAAATCTCAACGGAGTAACCAACGGGAGGTGATGTTTGCGAGGGAGAAGATCGGTGAGGGAGAAGGCAGGGGAGAGCACGATAGAGAAAACCAAGGGCACGAGAGGAATTCACGACCTAAAATCCAGCTTCAAACGCTGAACGCAAGACCTTCCCTGCGATCGGGATTGTAATATAAAATAAATAACGCGCGTCGCAGCGTTCCCAGAACGCAGCCCCAACGCGTTATTCAAACACAACGGCAGCGTTCCGAAAACGCCGCCGCACCAGGATAATCCCCCCCAAACGGCCCCTTAAAGAATTGGTATCATTCTCCTCATCCTTGCCAAATTCATTCTTCAGTTAATTGGAGTTTCTTGGTAGTATTGCTAGACTTCACCTCCTATTTATGTTTCTGCGACATTACAATATGCATATGAATGAAGTTTTTTTTGTTGAATAAATTGTCCTCCAAATCTCTAGTGCTCTTCCAGGATGTTTCGTTCTACCGAAGTCTGCAATTTTCCCTCGCAAAATGACAACTTCTAACTGACGACATACAATATATTGTTATTCTTACCTGAGAATAATCAATCTTTCCCTATATATTTTGCCACGCGCCTAGAATTGGACAATAATCTTGTTATATATTGTTTAGTTTTTTTTTTTTTTTTAAACCCTATGGAATAAGGAGTAGAGGGAATGCCTGAGATATCCGATTAGGGGTATTTTAATTGTATACTGCAGTCTCTGAACACTCGAAAAGCACTCCGGACTCTCGTTGAGAGCTTAATGGATTGTTTATATGTTAAAGTTTCGGGTCAAATTTTCAGACGATAGGTGAGATAGTAGATAAGACACTACCTACAGATTTCACCCTCATTTTGTGAGGACTTTAAAATTTGGGGTTCGAGATTTCCCATAGGCGCAAGCCTCTATGGTAAATTACCCATCCTGAAAACGGGAGAGCACTTTTGATTAAGTCTAGTAATTAAAGACTAAGCATTCAGACTTAGCATATAGTAGCAACAAATTTAAATTATTAAATTATAAAAAAATTTCACCGTCTCGAGCTTAAAGCGAATGGTGGGGGAAATGATGACGAACCCGGTTAAGATCTCATGGTTTCATCATCCAGTTTGTCATGGTCCCAAATCTATTTAGTTAGAGGAGGTAATCTTTCCAACATGACCAAAGTTTCATTGTTGGCAGTCATGGGTTATTTCGTCCAAGAAGACATTGAATGTCTGTCTAAGGGGATTAATCTAAGTCAATCTTAGCTTACAGAGGGCTTTCTATTATTTCAAAAAATATCATATGATTCAACTCTCAAAAGGGCAAAATGTCATTGAAGAACATACGTGCTACAACTCTGACCGTAATATAATTGTATCATTTGACGACAAACCACCCGGTCAGAGGACTCTGGTCATAAACGCTTCTTTGTGGTGTTATTTGCCGGCAAGAACCACATGGACAGAGAACTCAGCCACTTCCATACTGACATAAGATTCATTTTAAGCCTGAATTTAGTAGCATACTTGATATGAAACTACTCTTTATGAGCTCGAGTCAGCATTAGATTTGTCCACCTCGATAAACGGTTGCGGAGGGTGGATGAATTTTTATTTAAATATTATATTATTTTGTTATGATTTAAAATATATTTATTTTATAAATAAACCCTTCCGGTTGAAATTTACGATCAACACAACCATCATCGGGGTTAACTAATAACTTATACCACTAAAAACACTAGTCTTATGAACTAAAGTTTTTGTAAGGAGGATCAGATTGGCTTAGTAGAGGCTCAAGCTTGTCGACTACATTCCTGGTGGAAGGAGATCGAATTGGCCTAAGTGTGGAACTTACAATATTGCCTTATATGCAGCAAGAAGGCAAGGAATCCAAATGCTCACGAATCATTCTCGGACGCATTTGTTTGAATATTTAGAGGCACGTCGACTATATGCAAGTATTTTATTTTTATTAATTGAACTTGATTTTAAATAGCTTTGCATGTGTTTCGAGACAATTGATTTTGAGCTTAAGCATATATTTTATCCTGAGCAGCATTCTCGGATTTTGAGATTGAGTATTTAGCACATGGAGTATTTTAATTGTTAATTTTAATGGAGTATATTATCACTGAGGGGTGTAAATATTTTCAGCCTCAACTTCGCATTCTGTCCACTTGTGAATCTCGTGAAGTTTAAATGTTTCGGGCTTTGATTGCATATTTGGAATTATGTCCATCTCCCGCATTTTTTTTTAATACCTTAATGTTAAAGTTGAAGAGCGAGTGTGAGGCAGAGGAGCGGCTTGTAGGAATAGTTGAATGGAGTAGGTGGAGGAAGCTAGAGTTGAATGGAGTTGAGGAGGAAGGATGAGCAGGTGGTGTGGTACGTAGGAAGAAAAGTGGCCTAAAATGTAATGTACTTTGGAGTATCGTTTGATCCCGTGGAGCTGCTGGCCTTCAGTAGGAAAGAGGGGAGAGCAGCGTCTGGATTTGGGGAAAATTGGTGGACAGTGGAGTTGGCCGGCGCTTAATGGCGTGAGGCTTTGGATGATAGTTTGCGTGAGCCGTGAAGGATCGGACCGCTGGTGTAAGGGCTGTTCACCATTGGCTTCGCCAACGTGAGGCAGGCAGCTACGGTAGGGACCGAAAAGGAGTGGGGTCTGCCGGCGAGGATCTTGCCGGTGGGAGCTGCGAGTGAGAGCCGGAGGGGCTTGCTCTCTCACCATGCCTAATCGACCCGTTCTGTGAAGCATATGTTAGGGTAAACACATACCTTGGCAATCTAATGAAATCTTGGAGCTTCTGCGAGATTGTTCTTCTATCTCCTCTCTTGTTCAATGTCGTTCTTGTGGGTGGATCTTGCAAGGCATTAACCATGTGCAAGTTTCGGTTCAGCAGTCCCAACTTCAATTTAATTTATGGTTTATGTATAACACCGCATGTTCAAAATATATGATATTAAAAAATATAAATTATCGTNAGCTTTATGATGGCTAGAGAACACTAGAGTTAATATGTATGCTAGGACAACGAAGTGCAAATGCACCCCTATGAGTATATCAAAACAAAATAAAAAGATTTAAAATTAAACACAAAATAACTTCACTATAATGGCATGTCCCTTAATTAACATAAGTGAAACCATGTGATCAAGTCTCTTCCCAACATTCAATAACATTGAAAATTTGTTCAAATTTCAAAAGCAATCACCAGCATCCATGTGGATATTTGAATTTAAAATAGAAACATCTCGGTCCAACAAACACATATCTTAGGAATTACTCTTAGAAGCATCTCTCAAGAAGCCTCTTAACAACGACCTCTCTTGAAAGGGATCAACTCAGCACTCCAGGTGTTTCACTTAACACTGCAATTTCTCCAAGTATACTTGGGCACTTATTTCTTGTTATTAATTACTATGAGCACAAACCTCAAAGCATTTATCGTCACAATATAGATTGCAAACAGGACGGTTAGATCATTTCAATTCATATAGGATAACAAGAATTTAGACATATGTCAGTTATCACACAATATAGATTGCAAACAGGAAGGTTGGATCTTCAATGTTCATCAGCACTTCAACCAATTCACTTAATTAATTCAACAAGGAAAGTTATACATTTGGGTCACACCCCAACTAACCCCTCCCCCTTTCATTTTTAAGGTTAATCATGATGCAACAGAGGTGGACGACTCAACAAAACACAATTCTCACCACACTAATTCTGACTTTCACAAATCAAAACGTAATGGGTAATGAATTAGTCTAGCTCCATCGTCACAAAAATTCTCAATCTAATTCATTGATATTTAGCGTGGATAATAATATCATCAAAATATATATATTGCTACTAAAAAATCCAACATATAAAAACATGTAACCAAAAGTCCGTACACCTTCCAAAATTCTACAATCCAAAAGCTGCATAACATCACACATGTCTACTCGCTCTTGTAATCCTTAGCCCTTCATGAAAATCAACAACAAAAAGAAATGAGCTACAAGCTCAACAACATAATCAAAGCTGAAGTAAACTTCTATAAATTGAAAGAAAGCAACGTGCAAGTACAGTCATAGCTCATATGTAAAACAAGAGCACATAAAATGAACATGCTTTAATCATGAGAGACATTTAAGGTAAAAGGCATGCAATGCAGTAAACAGTAAAAACTACAACTAAAATATATTTCATTCGTTCATGTGCAATCATAAGAATGTTCATAATAATTTCATAATCAATAACTTTCATCTTAGAAATGCCACTTACAATTGCATAGGCTTTAACTACATTTATTTTATTTCATTTCACATCATTGGATCATCACCCAGTCCCTCAACTAAAAATAACTATTGATAAAGATTGGTCCCTCGCTATATAACATTTATCAAAAACCCTCTGATACCAACAATTATATCCATGCCTAAATATCAGGACCGATAATCATATCTTTCCCCGTCATTCGTACATGCATGTTATTCATACAATAGTCTGCTAATCACAACACTTGCGACATTCATTTATAAATAATTCATATAATAATCATTCATCATAGACAAATCATATATCATATCCATAAATAATATTATATGAACACCTACAAGTCATGAATTATTAAACATGTTCCTTAGATCAATAAAAGCAGTATAATGAGAAATATTATTGGTGTCAAGTCAAGTTTACATTCATATAACGTATGCAGCTATTCAGCAATATGATAAAATTTCTATATAAAGCCGCATATCAAAAAATCACATAGGGATCCTATAGAAAGATATTCTTCTTACTTTAGCACATGATTAGTTCAATTTAATTGACGGAACAGTGCTACAACGGGTGTCCTTAAGCTCACCTCAAACTGGCCACTAAAAGTAAACCAGATGGAATCATAAATTTCTTAGAATTTCGATGAAATTCTTAGTTGGGGTCTTAATTAAACCCCAAACATAATTTACTTTCTTTCTTACCTCTACATGAATTCCTTGCATTAATACCTCTCCACAATTTCTTCCCATTCCCTTAATGTTCATTTCCCTCCTCTTCTGTATCTTTTCTCTTATCTGATTAAGGTTGAATTAGATTTGATAGACACAAAACTCTCAATTAATTAAGGATTAATTAGATTTGTCCCTTAGTTAAATATTCACTACAGTTTACAAAGCCTCCTTGGACGACCCAGCACATCCTTGCTAACAAAGACCATTCAATTAAGTTGGATCAACTTAATAACAGTAGCAGAAAAATAGAGAGAATAAAAGGATAGAACAGAGAGAATAGAGAATACAGATTACATTGCATATGAATAAGAGAAGCAAATTGAACCTTCTTAAATAGAAGACTGTTACATATATAAGCTAAAAGCAGAGGTAATATTCTCTGCAGAAGATGGTTAGGATATTATATGCGAGTACTGTGATGATGGGAGAGAGTGGTGGTCCTACCTGCAGCAGGCAATGAGAGGCGTTACCCAAATAACTGAATAAAGGATGCTGATATTACCCAGCACATCCTTGCTGACAAAGACCATTCAATTAAGTTGGATCAACTTAATAACAGCAGCAGAAAAATAGAGAGAATACGAGGATAGAACCGAGCATGGAGAATACATACTAAATTGCATGTGAATAAGAGAAGCAAATTGAACCTTCTTACAGAGAAGACTGTTACATATATAGGTTAACGCAGAGGTAATATTCTTTGCAGGAGATGGTTAGGATATTATATGCGAGTACTGTGATGATGGGAGAGAGTGGTGGTCCTACCTGCAGCAGGAACTGAGAGGCGTTACCCGAATAACAGAATAAAGGGTGTTGGCATTACCCCCCTGCAAGCAGATGAGTCACATTTGTGAGCTAAATCTTGGAGCAAAGGAGTTGGAAACGTTGCTTGTGTAGAGATTGGTGAAGATATCCGACGTTTGATTCTGGGTATGTATTTAGTGTAGTTAGAGATGTCCAAACTAAATGTTTTGCCTTATGAAGTGATAATCGATTTCGATATGCTTCGTACGAGCATTAAGGATTGGGTTGTTGGAAATGGCTACAGCTGATATGTTGTCACAGTAAAGGGGTGTCGACTATTCCAGTGGAATGCCCAATTAGGCAAGTAAGTGACGAAGCAGCAGCCAAAACACGATATTCGATTTCCTTGGAGGAGCGCACGACCATGTTTTGTCTCTTAGTGGTCCATAAAATTGGAGTTCCACCTAGGAAGGTGCAAAATCCAGCGTCTGATTTTGGTCAAGTGAGTTGATGGCCCAATCGGCGTCTAAGTAGGTTTGAAGAGTAAGAGGAGCATGAGAAATTCTGAGAGCAAATCACTTGACCCTTTTAGGTAGCATAATAGACGTTTAAGCAGTTGATAATGAGAGACCAACAGAGGAAGCATATGTTGACAAAGAGAATTGACGGCAAGTGTAATATCTGTGCGGGTTATCGTGAGGTATTAAAGAGCACCGATGACTTTCCTGTATTTTGTGGGATTATCGAAGGGTTTGTTATAAGCAGTGATTTCATACCTCTTTGCAGAAAATGGAGTTGCAACCGCTTTGCAATATGGCATGGCTGTGTCTTGTAGAATGCGATAAAGATATTGATGCTAAGACAAAGACATGGACTCTTCTGTGCAGGTGACATTGATGCCAAAGAATTTTGATACTTTGCCTAGATATTTGATTTGGAAGGTAGATTGTAGTTGTTGCATAAGGCTCTTGATAGCCTTGATGCCATCACCTGTGATTCTCATATCATCTACATAGACTAGTACGAAGAATTTTCATATGTTGGAGGAGAGCAACAGCCATGGATCAGATTTGCAGGTGTGGAAGTCTCGTTTGATGAAAAAGATAGAGATAGCGGCAAACCATTGATGAGGCGATTGTTTGAGGCCGTATAATGCTTTCTTGAGTAGGCATACATAATTTAGGAAGTTGGGATCATTGAAGCCCATCGGGCGCTACAAATAAATTCTCTTCAAGTGTTCCATGCAACAATGCATTAACGACGTCGAATTGGAGTAGTGGCCACTGCTTGTTAAAGGCAAGAGTGAACAGAAGGCGGAGAGTGGCCATTTTGACAACTAGACTAAAAGTTTCGAAGTAATTGACGTTGAATTCCTGTTTGTAGCCTTAAGCAACGAAGCAAGCCTTATGTCGGGCCACCATTCAATCGGGATGGAATTTTGTGCGATACGTCTAGTGACGCCCACGAGCTTCCTAGGTTGGTGGGAGGGGAACTAAATCCCATGTAGTTTGTGCTTGGAATGAATGAACTTCCTCGGACATGGCCTTTCGCCAATGAGGTAGTTTAACGGCTTGGGTGAAAGAGGAGGGGTCCGAATTTTCTTGGAATTAGTGGGAAAGGTTGAGCTTTTTGATAGGTTTCAGGTGCCTACTTTTTTTATTGGGTGAGCATGGGATGGGGAACATGTGTTGACGAGGGAATTGTCGGATTGGTTATCGTGGGGAGTTGCAGTGGCATGGGAATGTTGGGGAGGAATTGGGATGTATTGCTAGTGTTACAGGAGCGTGGGATAGATAAGTGATTGTGGGTGGAAGGTGAGGTTGGAGTGATCGATGGCAGGACGAGGAGTGGATTAGACCATGGTTTGGTGGATTTGTGTGTAGGATTAATAGAGGTGGTGGATGTATTGTGAGTGAGGTTTTTGAATGGAAAAGAGTTTTCGTGGAATATGACGTGCCTTGATATTATAATTTTGTCTGATGCACGATTATAACATTTGAAGCCTTTATGTGTGGGAGAATAGCCAAGGAAAACGCACGGGATGGAACGAGGTGCTAATTTATGACATCTCGTATGCTTTAGCCATGGGTAATAAGAAAAACCAAACCTCTTAGATGGAAGTAAGTTGGAGATTGTTTATGTAGTTGTTCACAGGTAGAGATAAAATTGTTATTCTTGGAAGGCATACGATTAATTAGGTATAGTGTTGTTTGAAGTGTGTCCACCCAAAAAATTGAACTAAAAAGAGGCAGCATAGAGAAGTGTTCTTGCTGTTTCAATTAGGTGACAATGCTTGCGTTCGGCAACACCGTTTTGTTTTGGTGTATACGAGCAGGAGAATTGATGTAGAATTCTTTCTTGGGATAGGAAAGAACGAAGGGTGGCGTTATTGTATTCTCCACCTCCATCGGAGCAAAGTATATTGATGGTTGTTTTAAACTAAGTTTGGATCTTCTTTATGAAGAGAATGCATTTTTGAGTGGTTTCAAATTTATGGTGCATGAGAAATAACCAACATAACTTGGAATAATCGTCAATAAAAAGAATGTAATCTTTATATCCTTGATTAGAGAAAATTGGGGAGGGTCCCCATACTTCTAAGTGAATAAGTTGAAAAGGCAAATAAAAATGCGAAGCCAATGAGGAAAAAGGTAATTTCTCACTCTTGTTACAATTACAACTTTAACATGACAATGGCAAGTGGGTGGCCCAAGCGCTTGTGCCATATGAGTGGATTGGAAATGGTTGTAACGAAGGCTTTATGAGGTGCTTCCAATCGAGATTTGGGAGCTGAAGGTTGGATTGGGTACAGTCCATTCGAACATTTGCCCCGAATTGTTGTTTGATTCGTCTGAGGATCAAAAATGTGGAAACCAGTAGAGTTAAAGATAATGGAAAGATTACTATCAGCAATTAATTTTTGTAAACAGAGAAGGGCATGAGCAAGGAAAGGGGAGTGTCAAATTTTGGAGAGTTTAAGCTTCCGCTCGAGCGTTGTGAGGATGTAGTTACTGTAGTGGTGAACTGAGACAGATTGACCATTTCCTACGAATATTTGTTCCGCTCTGATAGTTGGCATGACTTTTTGAAGATGGATGAAATCACATGCTAGGTGAGTTGTGCGTCGGTATTCAGAAACTAGAGTGTGGTTGAAGCTTGTAAGGCCCGATTGGATGGCACTGTCGGTCAAATTTTTTATTTTGAAAATGATTTTAAATTTAATTTAATGTAAAAGAGTATATGATTTTTTTTATTTTTGAAAATAATGTGTTTTAATTTTGAAAAATGAGACCGAATAGATCTCATTCGTCTAATAGTTTGCATAATCGTGTTCGATAACGCGAATAATACACCTTTCTGAAAGATAAGTGCATATCTAGGCGATTGACAAAATCATGAAAACTAAGAAATTTGGGACATTTATTTGGCATGTGAACCTTTTATGTGTGACTGACAATCTCCTTTACCTAATATAAAGATTAGGTAGGGTTTACTTGGGTTTCAAGTTCCCTATAGTGACAAGCTTCTATAGTTAATTATATCTCAAATGACTGAAGTTGCTTGAGAAAACTCTTGATAATTATCAGAGGCACTTGTCTTCAAGATTTCAAGGTTTTAGGTTTTCATGGTAGGACATGAAAGACCAAGGGAAAAAGTACCAAATGGGAGCAGTTATTTTAGGAGTCCAAAAGAAGGAAAGGCTAGAGGACGTCACATATCATGAGGAGAACACTCAGTGACTTCTCAATCTATCCTATTGTGTGGCTACGTTTTGGAGACAATGTTATCAAAGTGTTCAATTCTGTCAATTTTATTATTTGGGACTTACATTTGCATAATATCTGATTATGCAAAAAGCCCGGGGAGATAGGAGGGTTTACGTCGTACCGAAAAATATCCTCAGAACCTAAGGCGGGTTATGACTTATGCTGCACAACATAATTGCACAAGAGCCTAAAGATAGTGTGAGTATTTACTTCGCACTGGGCTAGCCACCTCGAAGTCCTATGACTTGTTTAATTCTAAGGAATAGCTTAGTTGATGTAGATCCATTTTGCTGTTGTAGAACGTCCATCACCTCCACTTGCAGCTTGCTCCATGTTGTTTGTTATGCTGCCAACGAAGTTTACTCCGAGCTCCATGTCGTAACAGCTTCGAGTTACAAGTTTAAAGAGTACATGCAATGGTTCAGTCAGTGGCTTATTGCGGTGTACCTCCTAACCGAGTGTCCTACAGTTCTCTACCCTAGGGGTTTTGCAAATTTTGTAAAGTAAACAATGCAGTAAAGAGAACAGTAAAGTGCAAGAAACTTAGATAAATTGCAAGAAAATCTTGTACAAGAAAATCTAAATAAATCATATAAAACGAGCACGAACGAGCAAAACAAAACACGATGACACATCGGGAGTATGTGATTTATATGTGACCTTAGAAGTGTCTCTAAATGCTAGAAGGATTTGAGTGTAATGTTCAAGCTCGAATCCCCAAGCATTGAGTTTCACTATAAGTTAAGTCATGGCAAGAATTTCACTAGTAGAAAGTCATAAACCACGTCTTAGTGTATCCTCATGTTTAGTATTTTAATTAATTTGTGAATTAAAGTCAAATGCTAAGTTTCATCATTCATTCGAAAATTAGGAAGATAAACTCTCACCCAGAGTGTATTCATAAAATCTAAAAAGTCTATACTTTAACCTAAACTTGAAGTGATTTAAGGTGTTTTACCGTCAATTAAGTTTTTTTTCAACTAATCCTCAAATATTTTTTAAGAGTTTTCAAAATAATTAAATCAGAAATTCTCATTTTGACTTAGGGTCTGTTTGAGGCAGATGTATATTACTAATAATCTGCTAATAAGCAAATTATCTTGATAATCTGATAATCTGCATATTATCAGAATAAGCAGTCTTGCTGTTTGAGGAAGCTTATGCAGAACAACTTGTTGGCAGCTGTTGTAAGATTAATGATCATTCTGCCCATGTTTAGTGAAGTTGTTTGCACTAGAACTGTATGGGCACAAGAATAGATAAACATAAGCCACAAGACGAAATAGAAGTCTGATCGTTGAAAAAGTGGTCTGAATAACCCGGATGACGAAACGAACAGCACAAATGTGTCAGGAACGTTGATTTTAGTTAGAAAGAACATCTACTTTGTTGTGAAGACGTGTACATGCTAACAATGCGCGGATTGATGATTAATTGAATAATAATTGTTATTATTATTATTATTTTAATAATATTATTATTATTATCATCCTTATAAAATCATTGCATACCCTCTCTCCCCTATTTATCGCACACAAGACAATCGCCACCCTCGTTTTTGCGGAAACCCTAGCCGACTCCGGAATTTCGTTCCAAGCCGTCTGTCAGCGATCCTCGTCGGCGACCACCCGGCTGCTGCCTCCTCTCATCGCGTCGATGAGTCCTTCCCTCATCTTTCATGATCCCTCTCTTCTTAAAATCGTGCCCAAGCCGTCGCCTCCTCCTCTCTTCGACGCGACTTTGCCAAACAAAGACGGGACCAAGGGCAGGAGTAATAAGCTGCGATGAAACGTGGAACGCAGGGTAAAAGGAGCGGTCGTAAATCATTCAGGTTATAACATGAAACCATATGCGCGTTCCCCGACGGTCGGCCCCAACGCACTAACTAAACTGCTTCGCGGCATTATGAAAACGCCAAACGATAGGACAAACTACGCCAAACTGACCCTTAACCATTTAACAAGAGAAATAAAACAAAAGAAAGAAGAAGGCCGACTCATTTCCAAAACCAACAAAGTCAACGAAGAAACAACAAGTGAATCGATCTAAAAGCGTTTAAATTCTTTCAACAACTGTAATTAAATTGACCCTCCAGTAGAGTGCTTAAATTTAATTCAAGATTGTTTTGATTGGCCCGAAAGTTCTCCAATGCAGCCTAAAAAAATGAAGCCCAAAAGCTACCAACTAGACTCAAAAAGTGCAACTCAAAAGTTACGAAACCAAACCAAAAAATGCAACCCACAAGCCACCAAATGGACCAAAAATGTGCAGTCTATAAGCGTCCAAACGAGCCCAAAAAACGCAACCCAAAATAGCACTTTCAAATAGCTCCAAACAATCGGCGATCAGCCAAGAAATCAGCTCGAAATTGTGCCCAAATCATTTCCAAAACAATGTCCATAACATCCCCAAAACGGTACCCAAATCATTTCTAAAAACAGCAAATATATCGAGCAACAGACCAAGAAAAATCAAATGAAGATTTGCAGGCATACATCACGGTTCATATGTGTTAACATATCTCAAAGTTAGACTTTAATTCTTACATTTATACCGCCCAAATCTTTCATCCATCTTTTTTTTAATCCACATCAAGAATAAAATATAAAGTTTTGTGACGCCAAAGTGTTATAACTTATTAGTGCAAATGTCAAAATTTGGGTGTTGGAAATGTAAAAGCATAAGAAATGTGTGTTATAAATGTAAATCCTCTGTTTTTTTTTACAGAAATTGAGAGGTACGTGTGTAAACCTTACATCTACATCATTCTTTATGTTTCCTCGGTGCCTGCACGGGTCATTTTAATCGCACAAAATTGAGGCATTCAATTAAAATTTCAGCATAGGAGAACTTAGAGATTGTTGGGAATACCCGAGTGGTGTAACATGTAAACATCGTTGTCGGGTCTTCTACCCCCACTTTAATCAATTGCCCGAAGTTTACCACAACTGAACATGTATATAAAAATAACTAATATCAAGAAAAACAGGTGTGAGTGCAAGAACAGAAAATAACTCCAATAGCACAGATCATGATCACCACTATAAGCTTGATCTAATTATTTGGGTTTAAACACAAATAGTGACTGAGATAATGAAATGCATGAGAAGAAGAGTAGCATACCAAATTGCTTACAACTAAACTTCAGATTTAATCCATAAAAGAAAATTTCATATCTAAAGTAACGGCCAACTCACCGCATAAATACTTAAGTCGTAGGAAAATCAAGCAGCAAGAATATTTGGCGAGCAGCAAGAAACCGAGCAAAAATGAAGCAGAGGACTAGTCGAAGGTTGGTCGTTCACCGGCGAGGAAGAGCGCCAGTCACAGAAGAGCTTCAAGCCGAAGAGGGAGGCTTCGAGCGAGGATGCTTTGGGCACAAGCAAGAGAGGATGCCGAGGGGGAAAGGATGTAGAGCAGGAGAGGGCGAGCGCGAGAGTCTCCAGTGGGGGGGCTTCGAAGCAGAGAAGAGGAGGCGAGTCGGAGAGGGGGAGACGAAGCAGGCGAGTCTCTGTTGTCGCAAGGAGAAAGAAGGCGAGATCGAAAGGAGCAGGAAGAGGTGTGGGTTTGGTCGCACGGGGCATGTCGCACATGGCTTGTTAAGCGTGAGAAAGAAGGGGGGCGAAGCAGGTTAGTGCTGAGAAGGAGGCAAGGCTTCGGGCTGTTCAGCGTAAGGAGAGGATGAGGCGAGGGCTTCGGGTTGTTCGGCGTGAGGGGAGGATGAGGCAAGGCCTCGGTTTGACCGGAAAAATAGGCGAAAGGGGAGTCCAAGTGGCTGTTCGGACGAGAAAAATGGCGAGCCGAATCAGAAGGGAGGCGTGATGAGAAGAGGTAAAAGGGGGAGCGAGTCGAATCACCAGAAGAAGGAGACGAGTAGGATCTTGTATCCCGATAATTCCAAAAGGTCCGTTGCAGGGCATTAGGCGGGAGATTAATTGGTTTCTGTTTGTGGAGGAATTTTATTTGACAAGATCCTAATTAAACCTCATTAAAGTGAGATTGGGCAATTAGTTTGAAATTCAAAATTTCTGATTCAAATCATGGTATCAAGCAGGACTTGGTGCAACTAGCTCCTGTTCGAACCTGAGTTGAACCCTAACTCGCCTCCTTAAATTGGTTAATTATTTGCATTGATTTTTGTGTTGTTTGAGCGCACGAAACCATAGAAATATGAATTCCCTTCCTAGCCAAATTTGACGTTTCGAACGCGCTTGCGCGGTCCATTCCATCATCCGGGGTCATCCGAATAAGTTCGCCGATGATAAGGTCAAAAATGTGTCAAATTTAATTTCTTTTCTTCGAATTTTAGCTTGCGATAAATCATTTTGAAAATTAATTTTAGCGGTGCGATGTATGTAAGCCTTAGCGAAGTGAATTGTGATGTTTATGAACATCAAATGTGTGTTTGTGATGTTTTAGCAGTCGAGCCACGAAGGGTTTACTTAAGGCCTCCTAATTTTGTAGAAACTCACTTTTGGACCCCACATGTTGGTCCTTAGCCTTTGCAACTAAAAGTTGAGTGTTTGGAGCCACTCATGCGAGGTATTCACAAAAATGGGTTAAGAAGTGGTTTGAAGTTCTATGTGAGGTGGGTTTCAATACTAATCCTCTAAGATGGTTAACAAGGAACTCCTAAAGCTAGACCCTAGGTCCTGAGTGGAAGAAGCCAAGACTAGCGATAATGAGGTCAACTGGCGCGTAGTCGAGGTTTTAGTGGTGCCAACAGGTTGCTGTTTGGTGACCTATTTTATGGGAAATTTGACACATAATAGAGGATTTGGGTTGAGATCTCCCAACTTTCATTAGTTGATTTTTCTGTTGATTCTTACCTTGACCGCGAGATGTATTCCAGGTGTGGTCGCTTCGAGCTGCGAGAGCAAGCTCTGGGTGAGGAATGGGTTCATCCTTGAGTGTATTGTTCAGTTGATTGATCTCTTCACCATATAATAGTGAGTAGAAGTTGTGTAAGTTCATCGTTTGGAGTTTGGTTCAGATAGCAATTTTAAATGATTGACATTGCACTGGCAATCCATTAGGTGTATACAAGACCACATCCTCCTTGTCTAATTTTAATTTTGGCGAGATACTATATCATGGATAAGGTATTCATTGTCATAGGGTGGAGCTCATTTTTTAGTTGGATTAGCCGAGATCTATTGGTAGGTTGGAGACGCTTGGAGATCGTCAGCCATACTTCTACGATGGTGGATAAATGGAGTATGTATGGTAGAATGGATGGTGAAATGATTGAGAAGAGACCAAATATTAGGTTTTGATCCACTAAAATCCACATAGTATAGGTAGGATTGATGGTTCGGGTGGTGGTTTGGGAAGAGAGAAATTGAGGCGGGCAAGGAATGCTACCATCTAGGTATCCCAGAAATCCGTTTGCAGAGAATAATTTGATAACTTGGGCTTTCCATAGAGGATAGTTGTCAAAAGAGAGCTGAGTGTGAGCAATATTTCTTATATTACTCGTGAGAAATGTAAGATTAGGTGGAATACCAGGAATACAGCTTCCTTGTTCATCTTCGGTTGAGAGGTTACCCTGTGGTTTAGAGGATTGCGAGGTTGCCATTGCAAAGCTTGTAGTGTTCGGTTGTGACGAATTGAAGCTCGTTAGAGCACAAGGAGATCTAATAACATAATAACAACAGCAGAAGAATAGCGAGAATGCAGGGATAGAGCTGAGAATAGAGAATATAGATTAAATTGCATATGAATAAAAGATGTAAATTAAACCTTGTTACGGAGAAAATTGTTACATATATAGGTGAAGGCAGAGGTAATATTATTTGCAGGAGGTGGTTGGGATATTGTATGTGAGTATTGTGATGATGGGAGAAACTGGTGGTCCTACTTGCAGCAGGCAATATTGAGAGGCGTTACCCGAATAACTGAATAGAGGGTACTCGTATTAGGACTATCTCGTCTGACTAAGTAGACTAGATGCCAAAATGACTTAGAATAATAGTCATGAAATCTTAATTGGGTTCGCCGTTATTACCCTATCATCCGCTTTAAGTTTGTAGTAATAACCTTTTATCATTTAAAACTATCAAGTTTATTACTACAACGTGTCGAGTCTAAATACTTAGCACATAATGATTAGCCTTAATCGAAAATGCTCTCCTATTATTAAGATGAGTAATTAGCCATAAGAACTTGCGCCTATGGTAAACTTCAAATCCCATCTTAAAATCCTCACAGAATGGGAATGAAACCTATAGACTGTGTCTTATCTACTATCTCATCTGCCTTCTAAAAATTTAACCCAAAAAAGGACAAAACTCTCAACAAGAGAGATCAAGGCATGAATTTTAGAGCCCACACCCAATGTAAGCCGACAACTGAAAGGTCTTGTTAGTATCAAATCCGGAATAGTTTGGAACTTACACCCATTATCGACCTTCACAAAAAAAGTACTTGCGCTTCAAATCCTAGTTAAAAAAGGGCAGCACGATATGGCAAAAAAAAAAGTGAATGCCAACCAAACACCTAACCTCGATGAAGTAAAGAAACTTTTATGTCGATCATGCAATGTTTTGCATATCAAATAACCATTTTACTCTTTTTAGAATGGCATGAACATTGGGAGAAAAATGTGTCAACACTATACATAAAATAATCACCTCCTTACTAAGGGAGCGCTCCAATCCCATCTCAAAATACTACTTAAAATGACATATCTCATTCTCCTATAAACAATGTATGAGTTCTCTTCTATGGCGAGGAGTCAAGAGTTGTAGCAGCAAGAATCTCAAGCTTTATCTCTAAACTGTTCAAAGCATCAATGACAACAAGAGTTGATTAAACCCAATTAATGGGGAAGGAAGGCACATCACTCTAAGCATTAACGCCCTTCTTTGACATTCTTCCCTTAGAAGCAATTGACGTAAGAACGAGTAAATGCTGAGGAAAGACTATTATCTACAAAACTAATCAAATGTTGGCCAAACCTCAATATATATGTTCAACCAAGTTGTGACTCATGTTTAACATGCCTAGAAATTCAATCAGGTGCTCATTTTGATTCCAAAATCACGATGGGATTAATCTCGTTCTACCTTATGTCTCAAACTCGCAGGTCTATTCCATTCAAAATTTGTTATAATACTCAATAAAGCAAACTAAGAAATAAAGAGAGTTAACAGAAATTTTATTGTTTGCTCCTATACAAAGCAAAATTCTCTCGTATGAATCTCCAAAATCTTTATAGAGATAACACATTAAAGTAAAAAATATAACAAAGCCGCTTCTTTTATTTTATAATTACCAATGAAAGCTAATTACATGAATAAAAATGGTTCATCATCACTCATCTAATACCACTACCGTGTTCTCCGTCTTTAACTATCTTCTCATTTTATTTATGCGGTATTTTATTTATGATTAAAATTCTTCATATAGAAATGATTAAAGGAGAGATTTTGAGAATTTGTTAGAATTCATTCCACTTAAAGTTACAAGTTAAACTTAATTGACACCTCTCCATTCAAAGTGATTTAGTCTAAACATTTGTTTATTATCCTTTACACATAAACTTTACTACTTATCCTCAAGAAACTCCTTTAATAAGATTTTTACTATCATTTAAAAGATGCCATTTTAGCTTTCTCAATAGTGGTTGCTCTTCATTTTAGGTTTCCAACTTACATCACGTGTAAATCTTGTAACTCAAATTCAACTAACCTCAACTCACTGTGTTTTTCATTTTAATATTGCCCAAATCAGTAAACATAGCTGGTCTGAATGTTTCTAAATGCAACTTCTCCAATAATAAAGAAGATATTCTCATCACATAAAGCACTCAAGTGGATCAGCCACGACGAGCACCTTAAGTTTTGTTAACTTTCTGAAGACTTTCCAATAAGATGTTTATGATTGTGAGAATATCAATAAATCGTCAATATTTGCCTGACAGCAGTTCTAGGGGCAAGAAAAAAAAAATCAATATCATTCCAAGTGATTGAGATAGATAAGAACATTGTAATGCTTGTTCATCAGGAATTTATGATTAATTCATGGTAAGTGAATTCAGATAAAAGGCAGTTCGTTTTAGATGTTGACGGCAAAACTTGCGAGTAATTTGTAGCTTTTCTTTGGTTCTTCAGATTTCCATTAACAAATTAGCTTTTAAGTGCATTGAACATGGTTTGACACTCAAGGACTAAGTAACATACATTGGTTCGAGGTTGTCAGTTACTTAAAATGCTTATTTTTTGGGGAAAGTGCTGCCAAACAATAAAAAATTATTACTTGTTCTAAAATTTCATTCCATCACTAAGAAACTGAAATTGCTTGTCAAAAACAACAAATTTAGGCTTTCTGAGGCAGAAGTTAAGGAAAAAGCATTATGTAGTCAGGCAAACCAGCAGAGGAAAGGGGCTCGCTCCGTTTGCAATCAGCAAGCCATCCTTGGAGACTGCTTGCTCTTGAATATATTGAAATTCCATCCCCTTTTCCAATTACCCTCACCATTGCTAAGGAAGCAAGACGTCTTATGGGACGCCTGGCTCCCAGAACAAGCAAAGAAAACAAGGCATCTTCGCACTTCCGTTGCCACTGCACTATAATCTCCTGCGATAAAAGAATGACCATACATCAACAAACATAATGCATTAAATGACCCTTCCTTAGCATTTTTATCGAAGCAAAACAAAAAATGAATTAGATAAATTTACGTAAAAAAAATTAAAAAAAAACAAAGCAATAGATCCCATAAAGTATTAAGCCCTTCGTGGCTTTATCAATTCCAAGTATCAAATATAAGTTCACGGGGCCGCAATGCTGCAGTTCAAACCACTTCATGGTCCAGAAATACAAACAGAACCAAACAAACAAATCATTGCCTCGTGAAGGAATGAAAAGCCTCACTAATCACTTCGAGCAGCGAGACCTAGCAAGTTCAACCACCTGAAAATACCGTTGACAATGATACCCAAAGGTGTGGCAATATTTATAGCTAAAATGGAAACGATAAGGCTGAACAAGCGGATGTGAAAGTAAGGCAATCTGAACAACTCTCGAAACTAAAAAAGATGGGAATGGGAGAGATCGATCTTTCAAGGCAAAGCCGAATACAAAACCTGGGACTCTTCCTCAATGGCGGCTACTAGCGCGGAGAGGAGATCAAAGCAGAGGAGCGGGTCCCGGTGTTGCTGAGGGACTGAGGCGACAATGGACTCTAGCTGCGCTACAAGAACGCCAAATTTTGAAAGCGGGACGCTCTCCGTCGGGCGTTTCGCCATGTGAGCGGGAGGTGGGAGCTCCTCGCCTCACTTTTCAGTTAAAGAATCAGATCCATTCGAATTAGAGAAGGGAAGCCGAATGGCGTTCCAGTGCACACGAGCATGGAAATTAGGGCTGATGTGTCAACAAACAGAGACGGTCGGCAAACACGAGTCAAACGAACTTGCGAAATTGAGGATACCGTCCCCTCATGAAATTTATAAATAGTCAACCTTAAAAAGTGAAAATTATTGAAATTTAACGGTATTTATATGCACAATATGCAAAACGTCCGAATATATGTATAACACACCTGAACTTTAATATTTATGTATAACCATAACTACTCATTTTCTTTTTAATACATGAGTCGCAAGAGAAGGTCTATGTCAATACTAGGAAATGAAGAGCCTTGTTTCCAATTTTGACCTTCTGTTCTAAGACATCCTCTACCTCCGAGTTCATCAAATGCAAAAGCACAATGAGGCTGGATTCATTCGCCGGAAGTCCTCTCATGTTGTCACAACAGCCTTCTGTCAGATCCATATTATTGCCCTGAGGGTTGCCCACCTTACTTGCTCGTTGACGGTTTCGGCTACATAATCAGGCTTCTTCTCTGTGAAAAATTGCAGTTCTTTACTTGAATTGTCATTGATTTCTTTGATGGGAGCTTTGTGTTTTCCGATCAGATGCTTGGAAGAAGAATTGTCAGGGATCCCTCTCTACCGGATCAACCACAACGAATACCGAAGATTACATAATGTACTTTATGGATAAATATTTGGTTGTATGTAAAACCCCCTTGAAATTTTTTAACTCTTCCAAAAGTTTTGAAAATATTACATATATACTAAATAATTATTATATATTTACGTATCTAACGCCATAAGTTTAATATTTATACTTATAATACATTGGTGTCATAAAATTATTCATGAAAATATGCATTTCACTTTTAAAAAGGTAATTATAGAGATAATTAAATTTTGAAGAAATGCGTGTAATTATAAATGCTTGTGTTTGGTAGGTAAATAGATATGAATTGTGTGATATGATTGTAAATGCTCCATTAGTTTTTAGCTCTTATTGGGAAATTTTATTTTATTTCTCTCATAATATAAGTATTTAGTTAAATATCCTCATTGCATATTTAATTTAAAAATATATCTCAATTTTCATTTGGGATCAAATTATGACCAATAAAAAACTAAAAAAGATTTACATGCATATTATTTAAGTCCTATTTATTTACATATCTAACACATATACTTTTAATTTTTTTTCATCATACACATCCATGTGATACTTTCAAATGCATAGTGTTATGCAATAAATAAAAATATAATATTCTAAATAGAAAATTTTAATACATGACTTGTTGAATCAAAATTTATCCAGGTGACAAACCTAAGAAATGGAGCATAGAAGAGAGGGTTGATAGAGAGCAATAATGAAAAATAGAAATGTGCGACCTATATTTGAAAAATGAACCCTTATTTATAAGTATAAGAGGGTACAGGCTTAAAATTACATTTATGCTCTCCATTTATTAGAATAGTAGAGGGGGTTACTTTAATATTTCTCATAGCCGATGGGTTTTCCCGGGAGATAAACTGTTAACGATCGGTCTGCGTAAGGTTGTCGGTTCGATTGTAGTTTTTTTAGGGACAGAAGCTCGAGGGTGAATGATCTGGTCAAACTTGGATTCGATTTGACAGATTCTCTCGTTGTGATTTGAGTTGATGATAATCGGTTGGCAAATCCTTCCTCGACCAATATCATGTTTGGTCGTTGAATTTTCTCGAGATTTGTGTTGACATTATTTTTGGTATACATATTTAATTCCTTGGTTTTTTTTTTAAGTCGTGCTACAAAAAAAATATAGAGAATGTTTTCATAATATAAAAAAAATACAAGAAGATGAATCTGATTTATGATGGAATAATTGCATAATAAATGACTTTCCTAGATTTATGCGTTCATGGATATGATAAATAGACTACAAGGAGTCGAAGGCTATGCTTTGTATTCCTTTCATTCTCTCCTTGTGTGGTGCTTATTTTTTGTCTGAGTCTTTTGTAATGGTCGGTGAAGAGGTTTCTGGAGCAACATCCCACTACAAGGACACACTATTTAAGGCTCTCGGTAGTAAGAGAGACAAGGACCGAAACAAATCAGGGGATAAGAAAAGGTTGGCGGATGAGAAGCATGATAGGGAAACCAGTAAGATGAAAGTTGTGAAGAAAAAGAAAGTTGTCGACTAAGCAGATCATGTGTGATCTTCTAATTCGCTCGTCGGGTCACAGCAGAAAAAGATCAAGAAACAACCCAAAGGATGATCGGTTGATCCTTCTGTGAAACTCTTGATTCTTGTGACGATCATGTGTTTTTTGTTAAAGGACCCCTCTAGTCTGTTCTCGAAGAGCTTAACCCCACAGCCATCGTGGTCAAACAGACGACCATAAGCGACTTCTCACTACTCCCTCCCCTAAGGGTTAACAATCTCACATTAGTTTCCAATCAATTGGACTAAATTAGGGATTTTAATCTGTCGCCTTAAAATCTCCAATTTTACATCCAACAAAGTATATTTATCTATTTATTTGCACTGAATTCCATGGATGACATACTCTCCCATGAAATCAAATGTGATTTTCCCTCTGTTGTAGAAATCACATCCCTTTTCAGAACATATGTTTTTCAACATATTTTAACATTGCAATTGGTCATATCGAAAAGTAAATGAAGATTGAAGTTCAAATTATCACAAATTATTGACATTTAAAACCATAGAAAATAAAATCAATTCTTCACAAAAACATTCTCAAAGTAGGGAGAATGATAAAGAAGACTATTCAAAATTCATGAGAATGATACGACAAAACATAAATTTCATATATAAAAACAAATTTACAAAAAAAAGAAATAAAAGACACAACTTATCTCACAATCATTCCCAAGCAAATTCCTAGAGATTCTTTCAAAGTCTTTCTCTCCTTACAAGCACACTCAATTCTCTCTTAGAAGTGTAATGAAGAAGAAATCTCTCACCTTCCCTCTCCCCATACAACCCTAGAAGAAAATCTCCTCCTCTTCTCTTCATGTCTTTCTCGCCACCCCCACTTTCTTGTATTTTCAGTCCCCCCTTCAACTCCTTGAAAAATCTCTCTTCTATTTTGGGTTGTCTCTCTCAAAAAGAATTTAAAATTCCCTCCAAAAGTCAATTATTTTGAATTTAAAAGATGTGTCATATGATCTAAGAGACATATCCCTTCATAAAAGAATCTTTCAAAGTGTATAAATGCATTGAGTTACTCCAATAGGTGTGTAGAACAAGTGTCCCTTTGAAAATTCGCACAAAATTTTTCTTGAATTGCCTTAATCTGCAAAAAGTCATCGCTGGTGCATCATGCGCCAAGCCTCTATCAAACGGCACATCATGCGCCAAAATTTCAAAATTCGTTGTTTGTGTTCCAAATTTCATCATTTTTGTCATTTTTGCTCCAAATACCTAAAAAAGATATATCTGCATAAAAATATGAAAATACACTTCTTTAAAATGAAATATCACAAAAAAAACATAAAATATGTACTTAAAATAGTATATTATTTTGGTATATCAAGAAGTTACTAGGATCCCGAGATAGATATGTTGCAGACGACTGATCGATACCACACCTTAGTTTGGAAGGCTTAGCACTTTCAGGTGATTCTCCTTGACAGAACAAATGAAGAGGGTCGAGAGTCCAGCTTTAAAAATTAATAAGTTGAAGAGGCGAGCAGTTATGGCCAAAAAAGGCTGAAAATGCTTTTGTCAAGAGAGCCTCGGAGGCTCATGACCATGAGGAAAAGATCATTGTTCTCCTCGAGGAGAATCAAGAGCTCAAGAAGAGGGTTTCTTTGATGATCATTAAAGAGGAGCACGTCGAGGGGCTCTCTCGTCAGATTGAGGTCGACACCTCCCTCACCATTGAAAAAATTGTGAAAAACAAGTTGATCGGCCCTAAATAGTTTGAGTTTGAGGAGTTTACTACACTTTTCTTGGATCCTGAGGACGAAGGGTTCAACCTGACTGGCAAGGAAAATGTTCATCGGACTGAGGGAGTAGAGAAAGTCGATAAATAGAATGCTAAGGAAATTGCGGAGTCCTCCATTGTCTAACCTTGTGTTGTTTTTTTATTTTTATTTTTTTTTATTTTGGAATATCTTTCTTGTTTTGGGAAAATAATTGCAAGCACCTGTTCGGAAGAATAAATGTAACTTTTTGTGTGAAATAAATTAAAATTCTCTTTGGTTCATACCTCAAAATTTTATCTTACATTTTAAACTTTTTTGTGGTTTCTCTTGTATTATACCTATTTGCTAATCAGAGCTTGGCCCTTTGGGTGATTTTTTTTCCTTTTTATGAATTGAATTTAGGATGGTGTGAGTTCCATTGTTTGGATAACTTGCCTTTTTTTTTTTAGTAGATCGCTAAGATGATCGTCTCGATAACCTTCACGAAGCTTGTTGCAGTCAGGTAATGAATCATCTATAGGGATGAGTTAATGTTCTAATGGTGTAAATTTAAGGACCAATCGAAGTGGCATATGTTGTGACCCGTATAGATTCAGAAGGCATTGAAGCTCGGAGTTTTTCTTTCATTGACATGGGGCCTAGTCAATGAGTTAGACTTCTTATGGTTGGGTTCAATCTCTATGGGAGGCAGTTTCCTGAGCTCCCCTTTTTTGGGATGATTTTCACCATACCCATCGCATAGCTTGTCCTTACGAAGCAGGGAATCGCCTCCAATTTTTTTATCAATTCTCAGCTTTAAAACTAAATTTTGTGGCAAGAAAAAGGGTGGATAGGTAGTCATTGTTCATAGTTTGAGTTTGAGGAGTTTAGTACACTTCTCTTGGATTCTGAGGACAAAGGGGTCGACCTGACGGGCAAGGAAAATGTTCATCATACTGAGGGAGTAGAGAAAGCGAGCAAACGAATGCTAAGAAAATCGCGGAGTCCTCCATTGTCTAACCTTGAGTTGTTTTTTTATTTTTATTTTTTTATTTTGGTATAACTTTCCGGTTTTGACAAAAAACAAGCAATCAATTGTTTTGAAGAATACATGCAAGAAAATGTAACTTTTTTGTGAAATAAATTAAATTTCTCTTTAGTTCATACCTTAATATTTATCTTACATTTTCATTTTTCTGTGGTTTCTCTTGTTTTATACCTATTGGCCAATCAGAGTCTGGCACTTGGGGTGATTTTTTTTCCTTTGTAAGAATTAAATTTAGGATGGGGTGAGTTCCATTGTTTGATTAACTTGCCATTTTTTTCTGAGTTGATCCCTAAGATGATCGCCTCGATACCCCTCAAGAAGCTTTTCGTTGTCGGGCAACGAATCATCTATAGGGATGAGTTAACGTTTGAGTGGTGTAACTTTTAGGACCAACCCGACGATCCTGACATCAAGATTGAACTTTTTTTTAACAGAGTGGCATATGTTGCGACCCGTATAGATTAGAAAGGCATTGAAGCCCGATGCTTTCCTTTCACTAACATGGGGCTTAATCATTGAGATAGACTTCTTAAGGTTGGGTCCAATCTCTAAGGGAGGCAGTTGTCTGAGCTCCTTTTTTCGGGATGATTGTCACCATACCCTTCGCATAGCTTGTCCTTATGAATCAGGGAATTACCTCCAATTTTTTTATCAAATCTCAGCTTTAGAACTGAAGTTTGTGAGAAGGAAAAAGGTGGATAAGTAGTCATTGTTCATAGTTTGAGTTTGAGGAGTTTACTACACTTCTCTTGGATCCTGAGGACAAAGGGGTCGACCTGACGGGCAAGGAAAATGTTCATCGTGCTGACGAAGTAGAGAAACCCAAGAAAGAGAATGCTAAAGAAATGGCGGAGTCCTCCATTGTCTAACCTTGTGTTGTTTTTTTTTTTTTTTTGGAATAGCTTTCTTGTTTTGGGAAAATAAATGAAAGCAATTGTTCTGAAGAATACATGCAAGAAAATGTAATATTTTTTTTGTGAAATAAATTAAAATTCTCTTTGGTTCATACCTCAATATTTATCTTACATTTTCATTTTTCTGTGGTTTCTCTTGTATTATGCCTATTCGTCAATCAGAGCCTAGCCCTTGGGATGATTTTTTTCCTTTGTATGAATTGAATTTAGGATGGTGTGAGTTCCATTGTTTGATTAACTTGCCTTTTTTTTATGAGTTGATCACTAAGATGATTGTCTCAATACCCCTCACGAAGTTTGTTGCTGTCGGGTAGCGAATCATCTATAGTGATGAGTTAATGCTTGAGTGGTGTAAATTTTAAGACCAACTGGATGATCCTGGTAGCGAGATTAAACCTTTTTTTTATTTAACAGAGTGGCATATGTTGTGACCTGTATAGATTTGGAAGGCGTTGAAGCCTGATGCTTACCTTTCACTAACATGGGGTCTAGTCATTGAGATAGACTTCTTAAGGTTGGGTCCAATCTCTATGGGAGGCAGTTACTTGAGCTCCCTATTTTTGGGATGATTATCACCATACCCTTTGCATAGCTTGTTCTTAAGAAGCAGGGAATCACCTCCACTTTTTTTTATCAAATCTCAGCTTTAGAACTGTAGTTTGTGGCAAGGAAATCCCCCGCCCCTCCACCGACTGGCCTTTGGGGTGATTTTTACGATTCAATAATTTTGATCATCATTGTTGGTAGTATCTTTCAAGAATCTTAGTTCCCCAAGTGTGGATAGGTTGCTTTGATGACTCTTTCACTTTCAGTCCCCTGGGTTTTCTTACATAAAGTTTTTTAACCTCTTAAGCTTTAAGCAAAGGAATTTGGGATTACAAGAAGCAGAAAATGTTCTATTAATAACTTTGATACAATGAATGTTCAAGCAGAAAATCTCTTTAGATCATCTCTACTCGAGATTTAGGGGACTTCATTCCCTACATGGGTCTTCAACTTGTACACTCTGGGTTTGACTTTATGGTTGATGATGTAAGGATCATTCCATGTTTAGTCCAGCTTTCGATCGTCTATTTTCGAGCAGCAAGGTCTGCTTTTTTTCGATACCAGATCCCCAAGAGCAAGAGCTTCTCTTGGACGTGTTTGTTATAGTATCGAATGATCTTCCTTTTAACTTCCTCTAGTCAAAGTGTTGAGTATGCCTAATTTTCTTATGTCAAGTCTAGCATGAGCATCCCTCATTCATCATTCTCTTCTTGTCACTCTATTAAGTTTTCTTTGTCAAAAGCTGAGGTGTTTAGAACCCTTTGACTAATGTAGTTTGCCCGGTCAATGTTGGTGGTCTCGTTTAGGTTATCCAAAGTACCGAGAGGAGTACATCGATATATTTTCCTTTGGCTCCTTCTACCTTTTTTCTCATCATAGTAAGAATAATTTTTTTTACGGCTTCAACTTGTTTGTTTGATCGAGGTTAATGTAGTGAGGCAAATTTCATATTTATATTTTAGCTTTTACAAAAAACTTGAAAACTCTTTTTTTTGCGAACTGGGTTCTGTTATCCGTAATAATGATGAGTCGTAAGCCGTACAGAAATATCGGGTTCATCAAGATAAAATTCTATATGACTTATGTAGTAATATAAACAAGTGTCTTTGTCACAATCAATTTAGAGAAGTGACCCACATCAACTAGAAGAAACTTGTGTTGCCCCCTTGATGGTGGAAATGGTTAGAGTATATCAAGTGTCCACATAATGACCATGCACTGACAATAAAATGAAGTTTGTGGGTAGGTTGGTGTCACAGTAGGCCGTATTTTTAATTTTGCTCGCACTTCTGAAAGTACTCCTCTGCATCTTTTAATAATGTCAGCCTAACCTTATCATTGGATTTTATATGCAAGAGTTTTTTTTATTTTTTCTGGAGTCTCGATTACATTCCATAGAGTGAACTTTCTGAAGGACTTCTTCGATGTCATCTTCTTTGATGCACCTCAAATAAAAGGAGATGGTAAAATTTTAAATTAAATTCCCTTCGATCATCAGGTACTGGGCAGCTTTAAATATGACTCTCCTCATATTTGTAACCTCTTCATAATTTCTCTCATTTCTAAGTAATGGACGTAAGGGTCTGTTCAACTCTTCTTTCCTTTGATTTATAGCTCCATGATCTGAGGTTCTTTTATGGAGGGTCGGTCAAGATTCTGGGGTGATCCTTCATCTAAGCAAAAAATCCTAGATATAAGGTTGACAATTTGATTATCCTCCTTTTAAAGTGCTTAATTCTGAAACTAGGAAATCTCCCAAAATTTTCCTTCACTTTTAAGAGCTACTTCATCATCATTACATCTCGTCTCGAACCCTTCATTGACAAATTCACCATCAGTTGGGAGCCCCCTCTTAACTTTGTTTGATTGTTAGTTACCTGAAAACTTACCATAGCCAGGTAGTAAATGTTTTCACTCATTGGATTGCTTAAGAACAACCAAAGCCCTATTCTTGACCAGTTGGATGTGCCATCGATATGTATATCCATCAATCACCATATCTTTTTCTACTTCCTCCGGTTCAGAGAAGTCTGCCAAGAGGAATGCACATTGATTGTCATTCGGAGAGCATATGAGATATCAAACTCGATAAGTTCTACCACCCATTTGACTAGTCGACTAGAATCCTTCGACAAAGTGAAGACGTACTTTAATGGGCGGTCGATAATGACTTGAATGGGATGCACTTGAAAGTATGGTCAAATTCTTCATTTCGGTCTAATTAAAGCAAATGTTAGCCTTTTATAATCAAGTACCATAGCTCAGAATCTCTGAGGACTCAACTAGTGTAATACACTGGATATTATTTCTCAAATTCTTCGCTGACCAGGACTGATCAGATCACTTATGGTCTGACTCTTTTGTATAAGGAAAGTTTTTCCTTCGGTTTCAAGCTCTGGAGCAGAGGTGGAGATGCAAGCGAGCGCTTGAGGCTTTTGAAGGATTCCTCACATTTAGTCGTCCACACAAAATGTTTAGCTTTTTTCAATACTTTCAAGACGACAACATACTTATTTCCTGATTTGGGAAAAAAAATGACTAAGCCCTGCTATTTAACCAGTCAATTTTTAATTTTTTTTAGTATTCTAAGGAGATAACCAATAAAAAATTGCCTAGAATTTTTTGGGGTTAAAAGATATCAGAGAAACTTATCAATCAAGGCTTCAAATGTACATTTTAATATTAAGTGTTTAGAAAGGTTTTTTTAAGCATTTGATGTGTTGTTTGGTTGATCGACTCTTAACTTGTACATCATTTATGTCTATTTTAATTTTTATTTCTTTTTTGATTTGCAAAAATTACATCAATCATATGTTAGTACGTTGGCCTAACAGTTTTTGGGCATTACATTGTAACGATAAATTCCATCACTAGTAATAAAAGAGATTTTTTTTCTGCATTAGCTAGCTGCATTTTGTTTTGATGGTGTCAAGAAAATTAGAACGGAGTAACCAACAACAGTGTCTGCCAACGTCGATCCTTGATAGCAGGTAACTATTCTTCGAGCACTTTGAATTCAGGTTTGTTAAACCCATGCACATCCTTTATTTGTTATTGGCTTTCTGAACCATCATGACATTGGAAATCTAGGAGGGATACCACACTTCTCGGATTTAGTCAGCGTCTCTCAACATCTACACCTCCTCTTAGATGGGTCCCACTAACATCGTGGTTGAAGTCTTGATTTTTATTTTACTGGTCAGGCAAATGGATCTACATTTAGTCGGTGGCATGTGTTACACCTAAAATATATAGTATTTTTATACACATTATTATACCTATTTTTGAGATATTGCGCTTTAATGAAAGATATTTACGTATTTTTCTTTTAAGTACAATCAAATAGATAGAAAATGTTAAAATGAGTGAAAAATGGTCAAATTTGGAGAAAAATGAATAAAGGTGCAAAAATGAACTGGGGCGCCTAAGCACCTAAGACTGACGCATAAGCGTCAGAGGTCTGGTGTCTATACGCCAGGCACCCCTCACTTAAGCGCCAGAAATAGTTGTTTGATGATATATTTAATTTGAACGGATTTTTGAAGAGATGTTTGAAGCAACCCTTAATAAAAACGTGGAAAATAACTCATAGACACGAAAATTCATTCAATTGGCTTTTGAGGAGACAACTTATAGAAGATTCATTGAATGTTGACACCTTTTTGAAGAGACACTAAGACACCCCTTGGATTTTTATAAGAAAAAAACTTAGATTTTCCAAGAGAGGAGGCCTGCCACCCATCAACTTTCCAGTCATCATCCATCTAAGTCGCCACCCCCACACATCGCCCCCGCGCATGTCGGCCACCTTTTCTTTTTATTTTGAGTTTTAGTTTGTATTGTGAGTGAAGGAAGAGAATTTAAAGGAACTTCAAGACATTTTGTGGAGGAGATTTGAGATAAGTGCTTATCATTGTGACTGCACTTGGTTATAATTTAGATTTCTTGTTTGTGTGCATGGTTTCTACTTTTCAACTCATATGTGGTTGTGTTTTCTCCATAGATTCTGAGTAGTTTTCTTTATATTTTTCCTTAAAATGATAAGTGGTTAAATATTTAAAAGAAGTTGTGTAAGTATTAGGCTTCAATGAAATCATCAATATTTAAAGGAAGTTTTTTGGGGCCAGTCATTTGATGGCTTGGGTATAATGATGTTCTCATAAGCATTAATATACTTGTTGGTCATATCCAACAATTCAACCAAACTCAGTGGTTCCTCCAAGTTGAGGTAAAAATGAAACCCCTTGGACTTCAGAATAAACTTGGTTATAATAATATTTACTTGGGTCATAATAATATTTGGTTATAATAGTATTTGCTCGGATCATAATAATAGTTGCTAAAATATATTTGGCTATTAAGTTGAAATCATCAACTTTAGAATCATAAGTGAAGTTTATTGACGACGTGACCCTAAGCATGCGCCTAAATGCAATGTCAAGTGTCATGCCAAGTGCAAAATACACACAACACGTTCATTATTCCTCAAAGATTGGTTTTGTGAGTAATCAGAGCTAAATCAAATAAATTCATATTTTAAATAATTTATATTTTAATTTTTGAAAAAAAAGATAATGATTTGAAAATCAAAATTCTTAATTTGAAGGAGTAGTTAACATGGAAGTTAAAGTAAAGTTCATACATGAATGACATCTTAAAGGCATGAAATATATTTTTTGTTAATTAAGTTATTTAACAATAATAATAATAATAAATAAGACTTTCTATACTACAAATTCAATATTCAACTTAAAGATTTTAAAAAAGCAATTAATTACAAAAATTTTTCTAAAATCACATGTTTATGTTACCTCAATTCTTCATAATCAAATATTTCAAATACAAAAAAAAAAATCTCAAATAATTTCAAGGAAATTTAAATACACTTGAACGTTGAATAAAGTTTTAAGGATGTGCACCTTCGCCTTATTAATGCAGGGAGCATAATAACAATTTCACGTAAATTGAAATTTCACTTGAAAATATGAAATATATGCTAAAAATAACATTAAATAAAGTAAAAATTCAAAGATGAATTAAAAATCTCTTAATTTTAGTAAAAATTTTAGAAAAGTTTAAATTATTTTTTTTAAAATTGTTAAGCATGCCCAAAATATGATTGATGGTTGTGTGATAGTCTTCGAACAGCAATAGTTGAACCATAATGATGGTTGATGATGGCCGAATAATAGTGATTGTGTGATGTTAATAGACCACAACAATGGCCAGTGATATTATCTTTAAACATCTTATAAAGCTTTAAAGTTCTTCATTTATTTAAACTTTTTTAATTTCAACTATTTTCATGTAGAAAACAAGGTTTTATTTATAATTTTTTTAGTAAAATTTAAACTATTTTTTTCGAATCCTTAAAACATGGTGACATACGATTCTTGTTAATTCCCTTAATTAGAGCATACTCATTAATTCATCACTTAAATGATGTAATTATCTCAAAATTAAATAATATTGAATTTATTAGACTCATTTTGTTGAGAAATTCAATTATGTCATAAGTTGGATATTTTTTTACTTTTAATTTAATATCTTAAAATTTTTTACAACACTTCAAATATTTGATTTGAGCTTATTCTAACTTGAACCATATCTTTTCATATTATTGCATTTATCTTATTAATAAATTTGGTATGGTAATAAATTTACAAAATTTACAGTTTTGAATGGTCCTAAATTTAATTTGTGAATCGCTTAATTCTTAATTTTTCTGGCTTTTTAGATGCAAGGAATGTCAAAAGTATACATTACATATTTTGTGAAGCTTAGTTTCCTTGCAAATTGTTTTGAATGCAATTTTCTATGATTTTAAGGAGAGTAATTTCTCAGATAAATTTTATTGTCACTTTGTCACAGGAGATGAATTCGAGTCTATCTTTATGATCAAAAAGCATCAGACTTCGTAAACATCACATCAAAAATCACACTTGTTTGGAAGGATTTTTGATGATATATCACATTATATTAATATTGATGTTACCATCGTAGATTTGTAATGGTCTATAAAAATGTAAGATCGTCATACACGAGAATAATGATAATCGATGATGGAATGCAAATTAGTATAAATAATAATAATGTTGAGGCCTAGAGGGAAGTAAAAGAAGAGGATAATAGAAAGCTTTATGCAAAGCAATAACACAAAAACAAAGAAGCACATAAATGGAATCATTGTGGAGTTTGAAATCATCATTAGAGCAATGGTAAGGACCAACTCAATCAAGCATGCCAAATAATGCTTAAGGTTGATCGGACTTTATATTATTATGAACTTATGTGTATATTTGATTGGAATCTATAACAATGCTACCAATTGTGAGAAAGAATAATAAAATTAAAAACAACAAAAAAAATATGACTATTACTTTGCATGAACATATTATTTTATTGAAATGTGGCTTAAAAACATACATTGACCATAGATTTATGTAAAAATAAAATTTTATTTGTTTTGTAATGCAAACCAACCTATTTTTTGAGGAGGAGCAAACTGTCCTCTTAGATCCAACATGGGACGGGATAAGATAACGAAGGGTAAAGTGATATTTCAATAGGGGCAAAAAACAAAATTTTGTTCCCATATAAGCAAAAAACTGAATGAGTTGCGAGGCGGGGTGGTATGCATTGACATATTTAATAGTAAATATTTCATATTTATATGCATAGCACTCAAATATTTAATATCTCGTAAGAAATATAAATTTTTTTCTTAGCTTTTTGAAGTGAAATACATCTTTTGATGCTTAGGTTAATGACACGAATGTGTCAAAACACGTAAATATAAATTTTAGGTGCAAATCAATAAATGTAAGCGAACCAACAAAGCATAAGACTATCTCAAGCACATAATAGAAAAAAAAAGAATATTATGGGCACATTCTAATAAAACACTAGTCAATAGAAATCGGCAGCCCAACAACCTTCGCCAATTCACCCTAGTTGGACACGGCCTTGATTTACGTCAATTCGTCTTAACATTAGAGGCAAAACTTAGACCCACACCTGATGTTAAGGCATCCTTGTTTTGAGCAATATTGTCTACATTTTAATAATCATACTCACCACACAATTCATATGTATTCACATGTTTAATAGTTAATATTTGATATTCATGCATAGCACTCAAAACTTTAATATCTAGTAAAAAAAAAACAATTTTTTTCTTACCTTTTAAAATGAAAGACATCTCTTCATGTATAGGTTAATGACACCAATGTGTGATAAATGTGAATGTAAATTTCAAGAGTGTGTCAATAAATGCCAACACATAGAAAAACAAGGATATCACTAGCACATTCAAAAAGAAGATGAGTCAATAAAAGTTGGTAGCTCTACAACCTTCGTCAATTTGACTTAACTCAACAAAGCCTTGATTTGCATCAACTAGGAAAAAAAAGATTTTCATCAACTTTCTTCTTGTCATTACAATAGCATTTTCCACACCCACAGATGTGTCCTCGTACTTCATGATGATTCGTGATGTAAGAATTTTTGATCTTGTGACAATTTATACAACCCCCATTTTGGCGTGACCGCCCCTGGGCTATAAATAAGAGAAGCCAACCCATAGGAAAAGGGGCCATTGACATTTTTTTTCTTATTATTATGCTTCACTCGTTTGATACATTTTTGTTTGGCTCACATAGTTGTCCAAAGCTTTTCATTGTTTCATATAGCTGGTTACTCCGTTTCGTAGTTGTCCAAAGCTTTTAGAAGCGCTGCAGTGCACTGGGTCATGGTTGCACTCATCTTCAACGGTCCATATACCGCTCCACCGTTCTTCTTCAGCTCTCCCCTTCCTTCAACTGTCCGACAATGGAAACCCTTCTTCTCCTCCGTTTTAGCCTGTAGCCAAAAGGCCCTCAAGGCTAGCACCAATGGCGCAAACGAAGCTCCGGAGCTCCCCAAACGCACTCGAAGAGCTCGAAAGAAGACGCCATCCTCAACCCCCGTGAAGAAAAAACGCGCTTCCATGAAAAAGGATTCAGCTTCGGAAGAACCCAAGGTCGCGGATGCCGGCGTTGGAGCAAAGGGGAATGAAGCGGAGGAGGAAGAAGAGGAGTTCGACGACGAAATAGACTTCCCCTACGAATCTCCGCCACTGGTTTGCTGTTTCGGTGCGGCGCAGAGGGAATTCGTGCCTTCCGTTCGGGTCTCCGAGCGGCAAATGCATCCGGACCAATATTCGTCGTGGAAAGGTTTACAATGGAATCCGCCGGAGTTCGTTAGGGCTCCAGGCGGACCGCCATCGAATGTCGCCATCTCACACGTTCGATTGGGAGGCCGAGCCGCCTTCATGGGGAAGGTTGGAGATGATGATTTCGGGAACGATCTGGTGTACAAGATGAACACGGAGAAGGTTCAGACTCGCGCGATGAAGATCGATCCGGCCGTAAGGACTGCGGTTTCGTATATGAGGTTAGGGTTTCGGGATGATGGCGATCGTCGGAGGATGGTAGCGGAGACAGTTAAGGCTTGCGCAGAGGATTCCTTCTTGAGTTCTGACATTGACGTTGCCGTCCTGAAAGAGGTATTGAACCGATTTTGCTGATTTTTTGGTTATTTTGATGAGGATTGAATTGGCCCCTGATTAGAATGGCAAGAGTTCCTCAATTATTTTGAATAAAAATCATTAAAATCTAATAAAATTTGCCTATAATGATTAAGTATGATTATGTTGCATCACCCTTAATTTTTTGGTTGATTTTTTTGTTCTAACCAGGGAAAAATTGAACCTTGATTCGTGAGAAATGCAAGATCTTTTTTTTTTTTTATGCATTTACATACCCATCACCCAATTTCTATGAATTTATATATCTAACATCTTGTTGAGAAATTAGGGCGAAGAAAAATAGGAATCGACATAAATCCAGAAGAACACAAAGATTTAACGAGGTTCGGCAAAGATGCCTACGTCATCGGGAGCAGAGCTGCAAGTTCTTTCACTATTCAGAAAAGAGAATACAGAAATCAGGGATACCTCCTTGGGTTAATAACATGTCTATTTATAACCCCAAGAGTAAACCTTAAGTACAATACGTAATTACAACATTACTTCTGTACCATACCGCGGGGCGTTGTCCCGCACCCCCAACCTACTTAACTTCCCTATTTGGACAGATTTTTCCGCTCCGCTTCGCTTCGATCCAGCGTCTATCTCTATATGGTATATGAGCCACACTATAACAAATCTCCACCTTGGCGAATATTCAGCCCCTCAAGAGAAAAGATGCATGGAAGTTAAACATGCACCAATGTGGGTTGGGTCACCTAGTTTCCCCAGCAACTGTAAGCATTCAACAAGTCCAAGCAATGCAAAAACTTGTTGATGGTAACTGACTTGGTCAACACATCAGCTGCATCCTCTTCAATATGAACCTTCTGCAACATTATCTCATAAGAAGCAATCAATTCTCTAATCTTGTGATACCTGACATCAATGTGCTTGGTTCTCGCATGATACACCTGGTTCTTAGCCAGATAAATAACACTCTGACTGTCACAATACAATTGAACTCCACCTTGCTCAACGTCAGTTCCTTTACTAGCCCAGCAAGCCATAAAACTTCTTTTGCAGCTTCAGTTGTAGATAATGCCACAATAGATTGAATTGTTCATTTCCAACATATAGGTCCTCCACCAAGAGTAAACACATACCCAGTTGTAGACATTTTGCCATCCAAATCACAACATAGTGAGAATAAACGTACCCTACAACTGATGGATCATTCTGCTTACTGCCAAAAATAATTCTATGTCCTACAGTACCTTTCAAATACCTAAAAATTCACTTAATTGCTTCCTAATGTCACCTTCTAGGTTTAGTCATTGTATTTGCAGACTTGATTAACAACATGAGCAAAATCAGGACGAGTACATACCATTACATACATCAAACAGCCAACTGCACTGACATATGGAATTTTTGTCATGTCTTCGATTTCTGTATGTCTTTGGGCACTGTTATAAAGAAAACTTAAAATGATTTGTCAAATGAGTGCTTACAGACTTTGCTTTGTTCATCTCAAATATTTCCAACACTTTCTCAACATAGCTTCGTTGAGATAAACATAATCGTCTTGAGCCTTTGTCTCGATGAATCTTCATTCTAAGAATCTTCTTCGTATGACCCAATTCTTTCATGTCAAATTCTTGGCTTAATAATGCTTTCAAACCACGGACACCATTCATATTCTTTGCAGCAATCAGTATATCATCAATATACAGTAACAACAAAATAATAGAACGATCATCAAAACTCTTCACATAAACACAACAATCATACTCACATCTCTTGTAGCCAATATGAATCATGTAGGGTCGAACTGCATGTACCATTGTCTTGGTGACTGTTTCAACCCATACAACAATTTCTTTAACCTGCAAACCAGATACTCCTGTCTAGGTTGAGTGAACCATTTCTGGCTGCTCCATGTAAATCTGCTTCTCCAGATTACCATGCAAGAAAGCAGTTTTAACATTCATCTACTCTAAATGCAAATCTCAAATAGCTACTAATGCAAGTATTGTCCTGATTGAAGTATTTCTGACCACAAAAGAAAATATTTCATCATAATTTATCATCTTCTGCTGTGAAAATCCCTTTGCAACCAGTCGAGCCTTAAACTTTTCCTCTTCTTTTTATGATACTGCTGGTTTCATTTTGTAGACTCATTTACACCCAATAGCTTTATTCCCCTCTGGAAGGTGAACTAGCTCTCATGTGTGATTTTTCTGCAAAGACTCCATCTCCTCAACAATTGCACCCATTCATTTTTCTTTCTTCTGACTGGTGATAGCTCATTGAAAAGTGACTAGATCATCTCTGCTGATGAGAAGTGCAAAGAGACCAAATCTTCATAACCCAATCTGCTATGATGTCTTACATTGGTGTGTCTCTTTCTATCTCTGGCTAGATTATAATTCTACAGATCATCTGGAATAGTATCACCAGGTGTTGGATTTGAACTTTCAACTCTCGTTGTCACTGAATGTTCTAAATCCATCTCCACTGAATTTGAACTGAAACTGTTCCCTCACACCTTGTCTTGATTCTGTTGTTATATGGATTGTTCATAAAAAACTGCATCTCTGCTGATTGCCATCTTCTTTGCAATTGGATCTCAAAATTTTTATCCTTTCATACTTTTCTTTTATCCCAGAAAGATGCACTTCTTGGATTTTGCATCAAATTTTGATCTTTCATCTTCAGGTACATGCACATAAATAGGACAACCAAAAATCCGTAAATAATCAAAATTAACTGTATTATCTGTCCATACATCTTCTGCGACATTGTCACTCAACGATGTCTGAGGTAATCTATTGATGAGATAACATACATATTCACAATCTCTACCCAGAAACTCTTACGAAGCCCTGCATTCAGTCTTAAGCATCTTGCATTTCAGTTAAAGACTTGTTTATCCTTTCTATCACGCCATTATGCTGTGGTGTCTTGCGCACTGAAAAATGCCTCTGAATCTCATGCTCCTCTTTGAACTTTTGAAACTCCGAATCTGTGTACTTTGTGTCATTATCGGACCTCAAATACTTGATCTTTCTGTCAGTTTGGTTCTCCACCTCAGCTTTCCAAAACTTGAATTTAGAAAATACTTTGAATTTATGCCTCAAGAAATACACCCAAACTTTTCTAGAGAAATCATCAATAAAGGTAATAAAATACTGAGATCCTTCTAATGACGATTCCTTGGTAGACACTCATACATCAGAATGCACATAATCAAGAATCCCTTCAGTTTTATGTTTTCCAGTCATAAAATTGACTATAGTCTGTTTTCTAAGAACACAGAACTTACAAAAATCAAACTTACAGCTTTTATCACAATGTAACAGATTTCTTCTATGCAATTCCGTCATCCCACGTTCACTGAGATGACCCAGACGCATATGTCATAGCTTTGTACTATCGTCATCTAACTCCATAGAATAAACTCCACCTACAATTTTACTCCCCAACAGTTTGTAGATATTGTCTGCAGTTAACTTTTCTTTCATCACCGCCAGTGCATCCTTAACAATTCTGATGGTTTCTCTATCCTCATTTGTCTTACGAATGAAACTAGTTCTATGTAAAGTGTCCAAGGAAATTAAGTTCGTCTCCAAATCTGGAATATGTTTGACATCACATAACGTTCTAACTGATCATCATACATCTTAATTCTGACTTCTCCAATACCGACAATATTGCAACATTTATCATCTCCCAAATAGACTGGGCCAGAATTAGTTAACATGTATGAAGTAAACTACTCTCTGTTAGGTGTTATGTGATAAGAACACCCTGAATCAAGAATTCATGCATCCGTAAACTGAGTTGATGAAACTGAAAGCATATCACCATCACTGCAATCTGAATTATCATTCTGCTTCACATTTACATATTTTGATGATGCATCACCTTTCTCCTTAGTCTGCTTCTTAAGTTTTGAACAATTTCTCTTCATATGACCTTACTCCTTGCACTTGTAGTAATGAATTTCTTTTTGGTCTTTGGATTTTGATCTGGAATTTCACCTTCTATAACTCTTATTCTCTTTCTTTCTTCTGCGATCTTGCTTACCCTTAACATATAAACTGTCGTCATGAGAGTTTTTTAAATACAACTTGTTTGTCACAGATTTAGCCATAAATTGAGTTTCTAATTTCTTCTATAACTCCCCTGAAAATTTTAAATTCATCACGTGATACATAACTTCATCTGTCAGACATAAACGTATAATTGTCGCCGCTTATTATTACAATTCTTCCTAATTTTCATCCTTCATGACATATGGTTTTGTTGTCTGTAAAGCTTTCAAGATTTCATGTTGAGCCAACAGATCTTTTACTCTTGTTTGTCACTATCCGAAATTACCAGTTTCATCGAACTTCACCAACTCGAATTTTACATTAGAAAAAATCATTTGAAAAATAACTCCTGCAACAAATTATTTTGCAAAAATTCCTCTGGAAACCCTTGCTCAAAAGTTTTTCAAAAAGAAAAAAGAATGATTGAAAAAAGCCTCTTAATTAAGTTTTTCAAAAAAGTAAAATGTTTTTTTTTAAGAAAAAATTGAAATATTTGCTTCAAAATCTTCCCTTATTTTTTGCTTTATGGAGTAGAAATTTGAAAAATCTTCCAAATTTTCTTCTCCGCAGCCTCCAACAAAGAAAATTTTAATCAAGTTCTCTTAATTAAATATTTTCTTTAAATCAATCTAATTAAAAAACAACTTTCTTTTAATTAAGTAAAATTCAAAAAACTTTCCTTTCTTTCCCGATTTTTCCTCCGCCGCGCCTCTGCGAACATTCCTTCCGCAGATCCAGATTTCCGCAGAGATTTGCAAAGGAAACCATAGCCGATGAAATCGCCTCCAAAGATTTCCTTCCAAGGCACTAAAAGAAAAAACAAAGGAACTCCTCAGCCAACAATGGAAACTTCCGCCTCCAAGAAGGAATTCAAAAAACTTTCCTTTCTTTCCCGATTTCTCCTCCGCCGCACCTCTGCGAACATTCCTTCCGCAGATCCAAATTTCCGCAGAGATTTGCAAAGGAAACAATAGCTGATGAAATCGCCTTCGAAGATTTCCTTCCAAGGCACTAAAAGAGAAAATAAAGGAACTCCTCATCCAACAATGGAAACTTCCGCCTCCAAGAAGGAAATCAGAAATAGGAAAGCCGGAAATCACGCCTAATCTTCCGCCTCAGGAATCTTCCGCTTCTGCCTGTCTCCCGATCGCTCTTGTCCGTCGCGCGAATTCGCAGCCGCGAAATCCGCCTTCCCTACGCCAATGCCTGGTCGCGAACTCAAACCACAACTCCCCTGCGAAGGATCAAACAAACCACAACTCCTCTGCGAAGGATCAATTTGTAGAGAGCTCTTCTACGAATGAGTTTCCGTGAACCATCGTCTGCGAAGTGTCTGATCATCCTATCGCGCGGATGAAGCTCGCGCAATGCTTCGCCTGTTCTGTCGAAGCCCCCGCCGAACTTCGCAAATTGTTCTGCCTCAAATCTTCACGATCTGCTTCGCACGATTAATTCGCGTGTGTCACGATTCAAGCCGCCAAATCCTGAACCCTAGCCGAAAATCTTAATTCTTTCCTGTGCCAGAAAATTTTATGCCCTCAAAACTCGCTCTGATACCATTTGTTGAGAAATTAGGCGAAGAAAAATATGAATCGACACAAATTCAGAAGAACATAAAGATTTAACGAGGTTCGGCAAAGATGTCTACGTCCTCGTGAGCAGAGCGACTAGTTTTCATTATTCAGAAAAGAGAATACAAAAATCAGGAATGACTCCTGGGGTTACTAACATGCCTATTTATAACCACAGTAGTAAATCATAAGTACAATACGTAATTACAACATTACCCTTGTACCGTACCGCGGGGCATTGCCCCTGTACCCCCAACCCACGTAAATTCCCGATTTGGACAGATTCTTCCGCTCTGCTTCGATCCAGCGTCTATCCCTATATGGTATATGAGTCATATCATAACACATCTAAACTTTACTTTTTACATTTACATCACCCAAATCTTTCATATTTTGATATGACACCATTTTAACTTCTAAGAAATAAAATGCCCCTTTTTATGCATACCTAAAAAAAATTGAAGTTTAGGTGTTAGGTATGTCAATATATAGGAATTTAGTGGTATGTCTTCCTTTTTGTTTGGTTGAATTTAAAGAGAAAAGCCTTTTCAGTTCTAATAATCAGCAGTTTTAGTTGCGATCTTTTACTTCCATTTAAAGCATTGTGCAAGATTTCCTATGTATCCTCGCATGTCATAGCGAGTGCTGTTTTTTTATAAAGCACATAAGAGACAATATCACGAGTAATATAGATATCAAAGAAAATTGCCGCATAATTAGAACATAGTGTTGCTTGACTGCATGAAAGTTATTAAAAGATAGTTAGATTGACAAATAAATGTATGATAGCAACTATTGGCCGATTTAGGCTTCATTTGAGAGGGCGAGAAAGGAGACAGATCCGTCAATCGCAAGGTAATTTTTCCTTCTTTTTTGAGCGCAAAGATTTGTCTTAAGGTGGCCTTTGCCCTTGCCCCCTAGGATTGGAATAAACTCTTTTGTAGCTACATATAATGCAATATTTTCCTTGGCTTCGCCTATAAAGTATGTGTATTATTGAGACTTCATCTCATGAGTTTAAAGTATTTTTTCGTCTCCTCTCCGTTTAAAATCTAATTCTGTTATTGATAGCAATGAAAACAGTTAGATTGGAAAATTAGACTTTTATCCTTGTAGCAATACAACAGTGAGGGCCAAGTTTTTCTTAAAGAACAAAAATGACTATCTTATAGAAATGATGAAACGTAAAACTTTAGCTATTATATTAATGATAAATCTCATTTTCATATTTATATTAAAAAACTAGAGTAGTCTTACTCATATTCCCTATCATCTTAAAGCATTTCCTACGACTTAATATTCTTTATCACCCTCAATAATCTCAAGTGACCTTTGCTTATATTATGGTCTGGTTTCTTTTATTTTATATTTTTATCAAATAATATAATTTATTTCATAGACATTTTTAGCCCTTGAAAAACTTCTCACTTAACATGTAAAGTCTCACTCAACATTTTTAGCCATGTAAAATCTTCTCATCAATCACTTAGTCATCTACTTTATCTCACTTAACATCAAATTTTGTCGGTAGCCACTCAACTCAATCAAATTCATTCAAAGAATTAGGTTAATGATGTCACAATCACATTTACTCTTCATGCCTTGATTAATGCACTATAACTTATGTGAGGCCTAAATAAAGAGTTATTTGATTCACTTTTATCACCGCCTTAATGTAATATGCTACGAGCCTTGCAATGTTACAGTCTAAGATCGATGTTATGCCTTGTAATTATTGAATATACTTTGAAGTAATACACTTCAAATAAGAAAAAGAGTGTTTTTCCGTGTAACACTTCTAGATTTTTACTAAACTTTTTAATGTCACATAATACACTAAGACGGTGTTTGATATCCTATTAATAGGCGAATTTAACAATAGATTTAGCTTAAATTCAGCCAAATGCAAAGGAACTGAATTTTATATCCAACACTCAATAGCCTTTTAATAGGCGAATTTAACAACGGCAGTAGCTTAAATCCAGCCAAACACTGAGGAACTAAATTTTAAATCCAATGCTCAGTTGAACTAATTTTTCTCATGCTATGCTTGATTTTTCGCGTGTTCCGTCTTCTTCGTCATATAAATCCGGATTTATTAAATCTGAGTTGCAAGCTGATTCACGATCAGTGGCTTCGAAGCTTCCGTGTGTCAAAATATATTTGATAAATCCGGATTTTCTAAACCTTATTTAACGTAAATCCCCGATGCAGTCAAACACTCTAAAATTTTTTGCCCCTATTGTAAACTTAAATTCTTAATAATAATTTAATACTAACTATATTTTAAATTTAATAATCACATTTATAATAGTTTTGGAAAATTTTAAGAGAGAAAATTTTTAAATTTAAATATTTCCCCCTCATTTTTATTTATTTATTTTTTGTTTTGCCACCTTTTTTCCTAAAATTTTGATTCTACCCTGATTGAAAATGCATATTACATTTTTTTGAATTGCATTGTCCTCAGCATTTGAGCCGATAAAAGATGATTGATATAAGTACGACTTTTGTCGCAGGCTAGGATCCTTCATTTCAATTCCCAGATTCTCTTATCCCCCGCAATGCAACCTGCTCTTTTCAAAGCGATTAAATGGTCAAGGAAGTTTAATAGCAGAATATTCTTCGATCTAAACCTCCCACTTGCCCTCTGGAAATCTCGTGATGAAACTATAGAAATGATCAAGAGAGCGTGGGAAGAGTCCGATCTCATTGAAGTATCAAGACAGGAACTAGAGTTTCTCTTGGATGAAGAGTACTACGAGAAGAAGAGAAACTATCGGCCCCAATACTACTCGGAGTCATATGAGCAAACCAAGAAGATTCGTGATTACTACCACTATACTCCTGAGGAGATTGCTCCCATCTGGCACAACCGAATCAAGATCTTATTCGTTACCGACGGAACACTTCGAATCCATTACTACACTCCAAAGTTTGATGGCGCCGTTGTTGGGACTGAAGATGTGCTCATTACTCCCTTCACATGTGACCGCACTGGCTCCGGCGATGCTCTTGTGGCTGCAATTATGAGAAAGCTCGCAGTACATCCGGAGATGTATGAGGATCAGGACTTTTTGGAGAGGCAACTCAGGTTTGCTGTTGCTGCTGGGATTATTTCACAGTGGACTATTGGTGCTTTGAGAGGGTTTCCTACTGAAAGTGCTACACAGAATCTGAAAGAGCAGGTTTATGTGCCTTCTATGTGGTAGAAAATTTTCAAATGAGAGCTGTATGTAGATTCTCTTACTGATCATAGTAATAACTGAAGGCCTTGAAGTGTCTTATAAACATGAAGAAATATTGATTTTCAGTTAGAAGATGGAGGAGTAGAATGTTGATTGTTTGCATGGGGTTATTTTAGTCATAGAGCCTATAAAAGTATAAGATTAGTCGCCAAACTCTTTAAATTTCTGCTGAAATAGTCCTCAGTGGAGATTACTTCAACACGAATTATGACAGTATGAGATTAAATTGACATTTTATAGCTTCTATCTCAAAATGACCTCTTGCAAAGAATTAGGATATTTATTTTAACACTATTCTTGGAAATGAAGATAGGCTCACATTGCGTTGGAACGAACCTTCACCCTTCACAAACTGGTAATTCTTTGAAACTTTTGAGAGTTGAATGTTTGTTATCTCCATTATAATTCTTGCTACTGTATAATCAGTTAGGTAGCCGTGAGCGCTATATATATATATATATATATATAAGTTTAACAAAAGCTTCCCATAAGCTATATATTTTTCCTTCTTGTTGTTATGCCAGAAAGTTATTTCCTTGTTTTCCTCTTGCNTTAAACATTATTTTTAGTATTTTTAAAAACATTCTAATTTATTTTTAGAAATAAAAAATAAAATTTGTAAAAAACACCGTAACTAAATATATATTTTTTAAAATAAAAGAAAAAATTAAATAAAATCGATCCAAAACAAACGATTAAATATTTTCATCATTTTTTGCTCTTATTCCTAATTGGGTCGGCATTCATCAAGTTCAAAGACAATTGAAGATATGTTGACTAATGTAAGTATTTCTCATCTCACTTACCTTCATGAAAGTGTAATTTGATTTAGTAGAGGCGGTCATTCTTTGATGCAGGGGTTGTATTGTTCTATCATTGCTTTATCGTTTAAAATGAGCTCACAGTATGGGTCTATTTGTACAGTTGTGTTTCTCAGCATATTAATGATTTGTTTGGAGCAGCTGCGGCTTATTAAAAAACTGCTGTGCCACTGTTGTGTCGGGATGTTATGTGTATGTTTTGTACAGTTATATAAAAGTCATGCTGAAGTTTTTTTATGAAAAAAAATGATATTTCTGCCTCTATATTATTGTGTTATTTATAACAAAATTAGTGATGGATGTCAATCTCAAAATCTAATCATTCATACAACTCAAAATAACTAATCAAATAACTTTAAGGACATAGTAAAATCTACCTGATTAAATAAAACTTTAACAAAAAGAGGAAAAGGGAAATTTACATACAACCACACAATTCTTATGTATTTACATACCTACCACCCAAACTTTGATATTTACACTTATAACGCCTTGGTGTCATAAACATAGGCACGAAAAGCTGCATTTCACTTTCGTGGTGTAGAAGATTTAGAGTTGTATGCACGCAAATATGAATATTTGCATTTTAAGTATTAGACATGTAAATACTTAAGAATGGTGTGGCCTGTATGTAAATGCCCCAATAAAATATGTAATCCAACAAATGGAAAAAATTGTGGGTGATGAGAGGAAGCTGCTCGGGTTGGAAGATGTTGAGAAATTATGACGAAGAAAAATAGAAATTGACACAAACTCAGAAGAACACAAAGATTTACGAGATTCGACAAAGATGTCTACGTTCTCGGGAGCAGAACAACGATTTCTTTCAATATTCAAAAAAAGGGTTACAGAATTCAGAGATACCTCCTGAGGTTACAAACAGACATATTTATAATTTCAGGAGTAAACCCTAAGTACAATATGTAATTACAACATTACCTCTGTACCGTACAGCGGGGCGTTGCCCCCGAACCCCCAATCAACATAACATAACTTCCTGATTTGAACAGATTCTTCTGCTCCGCTCGGCTCCGCTTCGTTACAGCGTATGTCCTTATATGGTATATGAGTCATACATTAACAAATCTCCACATTGGCGAGTATCCAGCCCCTTAGGAGAAAAAAATACTTGGGAGTTACACCTGCACCAGTATGGGTTGGGCCACTATGCTTCTCTAACAATTGCAAACATTCAACATGTCCAAGCAATGCAAGAACTTGTTGATAGTAACTGGCTTGGTCAACATATCAGTTGTATTTTCATCAGTATGAACCTTCTGCAACATTATCTCACCATAAGCAATCAATTCTCTGATCTTGTGATAACTGACATCAATGTGCTTGGTTCTCACATGGTACACCTGGCTCTTAGTCAGATAAATAACACTCTGATTATCCCAATACAACTGAACTCAACATTGCTCAATGCCCAGTTCATTTACTAACCCAGTAAGCCATAAGGCTTCTTTAACAGCTTTAGCTACTACCATGTACTCAATTTCAGTTGTAGATAATGCCACAATAGACTAAATTGTTGATTTCTAACATATAGGTCATCCACAAAGAGTAAATACATACCCAGGTCATCCAAATCACCTGCATAGTCTGAATCAACGTACCCCACAACTGAAGGATCATTCTGCTGACTGCCAAAAATAATTTCATGTCCTACAGTACCCTTCAGATACCTGAAAATCCACTTGACTACTTCCCAATGTCGCCTTCCAGGTTTAGCCTTGTATTTGCAGACTTGAATAACAACATGAGTCAAATCAGGATGAGCACATATCATTGCATATATCAAGTTGCCAACCGCACTGACATCTGCAACATTTGTCATATCTTCGATTTATGTATCTGTCTTAGGGAAATGTTCTGAATAAAGCTTAAAATGATTTGCCAAAGTAGTGCTTATAGGCTTCGCTTTGCTCAACTCAAACCTGTCTAAAACTTTCTCAACATAGGCTCGTTGAGATAAACATATTCGCCTTGAGTCTCTATCTCAATGAATCTTCATTTCAAGAATCTTCTTCGTAGGATCCAACTCTTTCATATCAAATTCCTGTCTCATAAAGCTTTCAAACCACAAATATCATTCATATTTTTTGCAGCAATCAGTAAATCATCAACATACAGTAATAGAAAAATAATAGAACGATCATCAAGGCTCTTCACATAAACACAACAATCATACTCACATCTTTGTAGTCAATCTGAATCATGTAGGAGTCAAACCGCTTGTACCATTGTCTTGGAGACTGTTTCAACCCATACATCGATTTCTTTAACCTACTGACCAGATGCTCCTGTCCAAGTTGAGTGAACCTTTTTGGCTACTCCATGTAAATCTGCTCTTCCAAATCACCATGCAAGAACACAATTTTAACGTCTATCTGCTCCAAATGCAAATCTCAAATGGTTACTAATGCAAGCACTACCCTGATTAAGGTGTGTCTGACCACAGGAAAAAAAGATTTCATCATAATATATCCCCTAATGATGTGAAAATCCTTTCACGGCCAGTTGAGCCTTGAATATTTCCCCTTCTTTTTCTGATACTGCTGGTTTCTTTTTGTACACCCACTTGCCACCAATAGTCTTTTTTCCCTCAAGAAGTTGAACTAGCTTCCAAGTGCGATTTTTCTGCAAAAACTTCATCACCTCAACCATTGCACCCATCCATTTCTCTTTATCCTGGCTATTGATAGCTCCTTGAAAAGTGGTTGGATCATCGCTGCTGATGAGAAATGCACAAGAGACCAAGTCTTCATAACTCAATCTGCTAGGAGGCCTTATATTGGTGTGTCTCTGTCTATCTCTGCTAGATTTTCATTCTGCAGATGATGTGGAATGGAATCACCAGGTGTTGTGTTTGAACTTTCAACTCTCTCAGTTGCCACTGAATGTTGTTCTAAATCCATCTACACTACATCTGAACTGGAACTGTTCCCTTACATCTTGTCTTGATTTTGTTGTTACATGGGTTGTTCATCAAAAACTGTATCTCTGCTGATCAACATTTTTTTTGCAATTGGATCCCAAAACTTGTATCCTTTCACACCTTTCTTATATCCCTGAAAGATGCAATTCTTGGATTTTGCATCAAGTTTTGATCTTTCATCTCCGTATACATGCGCATAAGCAGGACAACAAAAAATTTGTAAATGATCAAAATTAACTGGATTACCTGTTCATACATCTTCTGTGACCTTGTCACTCAACGATGCCCGAGGTGATCTATTGATGAGATAACATGTCATATTCACAGCCTCTGCGAAAGCCCTACATTCAGTCTCAAGCATCTTGAACTTTTAGTTAAGGACTTGTTCATCCTTTCCGCCACATCATTCTGTTGTAATGTCTTGCTCACTGAAAAAAGCGTCTGAATCTCATGCTCCTCACAGAACTTTTGAAACTGCGAATCTGTGTACTCTGTGTCATTATCAGACCTTAAATACTTGATCTTTCTGTCAGTTTGGTTCTCCACCTCAGCTTTCCACATTTTGAATTTTGAGAAGTCTTCAGATTTCTACTTCAAGAAATATACCCAAACTTTCCTGGATAAATCGTCAATAAATGTAACAAAATACTGAGATCCTCTCAATGACGATTCCCTGGTAGGGTTTCATACATCAAAATGCTCGTAATCAAGAACCTTTTAGTTTTATGTTTTTCAGTCATAAAATTGATTATAGTCTATTTTCCAAGAACACAGAACTTACAAAGATCGAGCTTGCAGCTTTTAACACCATGCAACATGTTTTTTCTATGCAATTCGACCATCTCACTTTCAGGGAGATGACCCAGACGCATATGTCATATCTTTGTACTATCATCATCTGACTCCATAGAATGAACTCCACCTACAACTGTACTCCCCAACAGTTTGTAGATATTGCATGCAGTTAACTTCTCTTTCATCGTTGTCACTGCACCCTCAACAATTTTGATGGTTTCTCTATCCTCATCTGTCTTATGAACGAAACCATTTATATGTAAAGTGCCCAAGAAAATCAAATTCCTCTTCTGATCTGGAATATGTCTGACATCACATAACATTCAAACTGTGTCATCATACATCTAAATTCTGACTTCTCCTATATCAATAATATTGCAGCATCTATCATCACCTAGATAAACTGAACCATGATTAGTTGACCTGTATGAAGTTAACCACTCATTGTTAGGTGTTATGTGATAAGAGCATCCTGACCCAAGAGTTCATGCATCTGTGAACTGAGTTAATGAAACTGAAAGCATATCGTCATCATTGTAATCTAAATTATCACTCTGCACCATATTTATAGACTTTTATGATGCATTATCTTTCTCCCCAGTCTGCTTCTTAAGCTTTGGACAATCTCTTTTCACATGACCTGACTCCTTGCAATTGTAGCAATGAATCGTTTTTTTGTCTTTAGACTTGGATCTGAAATTTTGCCTTTTAGAACCCTCCTTCTCTTTCTTTCTTCCAAGATCCTCATTACCCTTCACATATAAATTGTCAACATGAGAGCTTTCCCCTGCATTCTAATTCCACTGGTTGTAAGCCAACAATGCTGCAGTAATCTCACAACTTTGATAGTTTCTTTCCCATATGTAAGAGTAGTCACCTGGTGTTCATAGGAAGAAGGTTGTCAACACAACAAAAATCATTGCTCGGTCTTCATCCTCAATAGTCACTTCAAGTTGTGATAAATCTCTAATTATTTGATTGAAACCATTAACATGTTACACCAAATCAGAGCCTTCTTGCATCTTCAGTCCATACAACTTTTGCTTCGGATACAATTTATTCGTCAGAGATTTAGCCGTTAACCGAGTTTCCAATTTCTTCCATATCTCCCCTGAAGATTTTAGATTCATCACATGATACATAATTTCATCTGCCAGACATAGACGTATAGTTGCTGCCGCTCGTTGTTACAATTCTTCCCAATCTTTATCCTCCATGAAATCTGGTTTTGTTGCCCGCAAAGCCTTTAAGTTTTGTTGTTATGTCAATAGATCTTTCACCCTTATTTGTCATAATCCGAAGTTACCAGTTCCATCGAACTTTACCACCTCAAATTTCATACCAAAAAATGCCTTTAGAAATTACTCCTACCACGAACTTTTCCTGAAAAATTCATTGAAGATCTTTAGCCTGTTTTCTACTTCTGCGTTATCAAAATAACACCGCGCATACCACAATCTTTTTCGCAGCCGCCTTCATGAAATTTGTACCTCTGCAGCAAAGGAAACAAATCTTCCACGCCTACCAGCAAAGAAATTTCGAGTGTCCACCAAAATTCTGCCTCCATCAAAGGAAATTAAAATTAGAGCCAAATTTCTATTGTTTTTTGCGCCTCTTGTGAAGGAAGTTCGGGATCCAGCAATCAAATGAATCGGTCTATTCCAATCATCCGCTTTTCTCCTATCTTCTAATCGCAGCAGTAAGGAATTCCAAATTACTTCTCCTTTTTTGATCCTGTATAAATGAAAATGTTTCCTGCTTTGGAGGGTATATTCCTCTAAGATTCCTTGATTCTTCCATCCACCTGCCGAACAGCCGTCTCTTTGCAGAAACCACCTTGATCGCGACCTCGATCCCTCCAGAATTCTTCTTCGCCGACGTCACTCTCTGGTCCGATTTGCCGCGAAAACCTCTCGCTTGATCACAAACCTCCTCTGTGAGGCTCTGTTCCCTGCATTCCAAGCCCTCGTTGCACACGAGCCCCGCCGAACACCTCTATGAACTGGTGTGAAACCTCTATTCGTCATAACTGTACGCAAATAAAAAACCTTCACCTGAAATTGCTGAACTTCTTAGCCAAAATCTTCTTTGTTCATGGGCTGTCAGAATTTTTCTTTCTTCCTAGCCCTAGAACTTATCTATGATACCACTTGTTGAGAAATTAGGGTGAAGAAAAATTGAAACCGACACAAATCCAAAAGATTACCAAAATTTAACGAGGTTCGGCAAAGATGCCTACGTCTTCGGGAGAAGAGTGACGATTACTTTCAATATTCAGAAAAGGGTTACAAAATTCAGAGATACCTTCTAGGGTTACAAACATACCTATTTATAACCCCAGGAGTAAACCCTAAGTACAATATGCAATTACGACATTACCCTTGTACCGTACCGATGGACGCTGCCTCTGCATCCCCAACCCACATAACGTAACTTTTCAATTTGGACAGATTCTTCCGCTCTACTTCGTTTTGTTCCAACATCTGTCCCTATATAGTATATTAGTCATACCATAACAGAGGAGGAAACTGACGGTTGAGAGAAGTTTGAGGCTTCGGTTCACTTGGGATCAAGCAGGAGAAGGGTTGGCAGGAGTTTGTGGTTAGAGGAAGAGGTTGTTGGGACGGAGGACTGGGGAAGGGGTAAGCTCACTTTTGCGGCTGGGCTTCAGTTCAGAGGGAGGGAGGTAGGAAACGTGGGTGTAGAGGTGAGCTGGTTTGATGGGGCAGAAGCTATGGAAAACAAGGGAGTGGAGGACTGCGTGAGAGAGGAGAAGGGCACGCTAATCTTTGGTTACTAACATGAGATTTTTTCAAAGCGCAACCACCCCCTAATATCCAAACGCTCTTTACTACGTTTTCGCACCGCATCACAGCTAAAAAATTGTCCCAAACGCACCCTAAATTTGTTGAATTTCATGTATTGTTCGATTTAAATTTGGTATTCTTATGGAGCAACTTATCTAACTATGTGGGTGTTTAGTAGTAGAGTTTAAGGCTGAATTTGCGCGTATTTAATGTAAATATAGTCAAACATGGAAAATAGGGGATGTAAATCCAACACTCCCTAAATCAAAATGTTTGGTCGATGTAACATTAATCCCATATTTATTAAATTCAATCTAGAGATGGATTTAGGGGATTTAGGTTGCACGAGAAACATGTAATTCATATCTTCCCTTGTCGCTTTTTTCTTCACACAGAAGTTCGCCAAACATATTATAAAGATTTAAAGGGATTTACCAATAAATGAACCAAACATAATAATAGATTTAATACCTTTGGATTTGATAAATTTAGATTTACAAAATCCTATTTAGCTTAAATCTAAGTTCCACCCAAGCACCCCCATATATATCAGATCAAGTTTTGCCACTAAAAACAAATCAATATTCATCATGAGTTGTTTTGCAACTGAGTTTATATTATCATGAAGTCGTAGGGGTTGTGCCCGTGCAGATATAATATGATTTCCTAAATATAATTTTTATAGAAATTAGAAATTATTCTTAAAAAAATTGTTGTGGAATCATTTACACCTTGGCCATCATATCATTATTATTGTTACTATTAGATTAAAGTTTTAGCATCAAATGACTTGTGCACATGAAAAGATCATCACATTCTAAGTATTTTAAGGAACTCATGACGTTTGATCTTCCATATTGAAGAACTATTGTAAATGTTTAGGGTATTTTAAACATTTATCTACAAATAACACATTCAAAATTTAATTTTTCAAACAGGCTAACTGGTATTTCAATGCTAGCTTTTAAACAACAATATTTCCACAACAACTTTTGAACTGAGATTTCATGCAACCGCAATCGAAACAAACACACTTTAAAAAGTATTGTGGTTTGTATGCAATTGCCCCCATACAATTTCCTTATTTTAGATTTTAGATGTAATCATGATGACCGAATTTGCTGGTGAACCCATGCAATTGGAGTGGCCTTCAAGTGAGCTTGAAATGCAAAGTCAGGAACTACATAGATGCACTAAGTGATAGTGCATTCATACTATCATAAAAGGCTCCTCATACTTTTCAAATAGTTGTACATTCGTGTGAGTAACTTTTGAAAAAAATAATCTAAGATATTGGATTTCATAGGCTACATAAATGCCTTGAGTGCCATGCATATCAATCACTAAAAATAACTCGTGTCTATAACAACCATACACTCTAAAATTTTCAAAATAAAACAAGCATTTCGTTGTTGTAATTCATGGGCCATTTTAAAAACCATGCCAACACATAAAATCACCTAAACAATTAATTGCTTGCACTCTCTTCAATTTTTTTTAGTTTTTAAACTTAAAGTTTAATAATCCTATGTTGACTAAAGAGATCAAATGAGTTTAAATTTAACTTGCTACTAGATGTGTTCAGCTGACCTAAATGGATATGATTACATTAAAAAGGTATTTAAGCATTACATTTTAGCTTAAATTTGTTTACACATTTTGTCAAAAAAGATTCTCAAATTGATCACCCTACCTACAAAATATGGTCATAAGTCTCACTTTGAATGATTGATCCCCCACATCATGAGTATTGGAGTCAACCAAATTATATTAAAAATAACTTTAAATTTTATTGTCTCAATTTAGAATAGTAAATTAATCATTTTGGATCATAAATGTGATATTCAACTGTATAACTTATTAGAAATATTTAATCTTCTATTTATATATAACTTTTGAGGCATTTGTAAAGCACATTTACTTTAAAATAAAAACTCTTAGTATCATTGCACATATAAAGTTTTATGTATAGAGCCAATCATTTGTATATAAAAACAAAGTTTGACAATGATGCGTAGTGATGAATTTTCAAAACAAAACAAATCATATGTAAATTGCAAAGTTGATCACCTGCAACTATGCAAGATTGATATGTTCTAACAACATCATGTCATTCAAACATTCACAGTTCACCACTATGACTTACATGACTAATTACGGTTCATTTGCCACACAACTCATGTAGCTCCTGACTCCTGTCCCTCCAACTTATGAATTTTGTCATAGCTCACAACAACAGTGTACTTGACCAATTACGACTTACATAGCTTAGAGCTCGTGCAGTTCCTGACTTTATCTCTTGCGTCCTACGGATCTCATCACAATTCACCACTATGACCTACATGACATACAACTTGTGCAAATCCTAACTCCTTCCTTTGCAACATACATATATCATTATAACTCACCCAATGGCCTAAGTGACTAACTATGTCCTATGTGGCTCACAACTCTTGTTGATCCAGACTCCTGACTCTGCAACTTTGTCTTTCCTAATTTACGAGAGAAGTTAACCTGTGTACTCACCATTTATAGTAAATTATTTCAACTGGGCTAAGCACTGCGAGTTTTTCTCGTTTATAAGGATTTCTACATAAAAATCGAGACATCTCATCCTGTTTACCACTCTTTAATTATTTGAATGTGTGTTGGTTTTCATGCAATGCTAGTACTCTAAATTTCTGACCCTAACGTCGCATACCTTATAGCACATAGCAACGCTGCTATGAGATATTATGAATATGCATCATAGTAATCTTATTTTGTGATTGTATATGTGTAAAATTTCATTTACTAATAGACTCCATTAAGATTTTTTATTTTCCACGTGACAAGCTGATTAAAGGTTGATATATCAATCACTAAATTAACAAAATATTTTGTTCCTAGTAGATCAATTATTCCACCGCCACTCAGTCGGTAATTTAACCGCTAATTTTGATGCTAAAAAAATCAATTGCTATTTTAATACTATGTTAGCCATCGATTTCTTCTATAAAAAAGATTTTTGGCATTAAACATTTCATCGTTACTCAACTGTTAAAGTTTAGCGACTGATTTAGTAGACTAACACATATCGATTGAATTATTTTGTCGCTATGTCTTTTGCGACCAATATTTTAATGATTAATAAAAAAGAAACACAAATCAATTTGTAATATACTTTATTGATAGAAAATCACTTATTATTATCTGATTTTTTCAGTCGATAATCATGAACTTTTCAGTAGTGTTGGGGATTATGATATGTGATGCTTTGACCGATAATCATATCATATTTAGACACCATCTTATTTTTGAGACATTAGGTTGAAGAAAAACAGGAATTTACACAAATCTAGAAGAACGCACAAAGATTTACGAGGTTCGACAAAGATAACTACATCCTCGGGAGCAGAGCGGCCACTTTCTTTTTAATATTCAGAAAAGAATACATAATACAAGATTCAGAATCTCAGGGACTTAGAGGCTCACATATGATTACAAACATGACATAAATATAACCATATAATACAATATGTAATTACTTAAATTACCTCTGTACCAAACCGCGTGGTATTGCCCCCGCACCTCCAACCCACATAATGAAACTCCCCCGATTGGATAGATCCTTCTGTTCCACTCCGCTCGTGGGTTCCGCTCCACTCCAGCATCTGTCTCATTTATGGTATATAAGTCATACCTAACAAATCTCCACCTTGGTGAATATCCAGCCCCTTTAAGAGAAATGCATATACCCCAACAAATCTACATCTTGGCGAATATCTAGCCCCTTAGAAGAAATATATCATGGAGTTTCTTATGCACCAATATGAGTTGGGCCATCTCGTTTCCGCTGTGCCCTCGCTGATCCCCCCAACCCACTAAATTTCAAGAGACACAACTCTTCAATTCCAAGAGACATCTCTTCATTCCAATAGACTCCAAATTCTGGTATTATAAGTCATAACTAACAAATCTCTACCTTCGCGAATATTCAGCCACTTTAGTAGAAATGCATATACCCAACAAATATCCACCTTGGCGAATATCCAACCGCTTAAGAGAAATATATTATGAAGTTTCTTATGCACCAATGTGGGTTGAGCCACAAATTTTTTTAAATAATCCATTAATTAAGATTCCCTTAATTAAATTTCCCATAAAAAGTATTTTCTTAATTAAATTTTCCTTAATTAAACTTTCACAAAAATCCTTTTCCTTAAAATTCAAAGAAAAGCTCCACCTCCGCTTTCCAGAAAATCTCATTTTTCCTTCCAGAAAAGCTTTGCTTTTCTTCTTAGAAAAGTTTCGTTTACGCTTTCCTTCTAGAAAGAAAATTTTCCTTTCCTGAGTGCAAAAGCAGATTCACTTTCCTTGCCTTTCCTGCATCCTGCTAAATCTCCGCGCACAACAAGATTTTCCTAGTTATCAGGAGAAAATTTTCTTTATTGATTTTAGAGAAATTTGGAAAATATCTCTTCCAAATTTCTTCTCTACAAAAAATGAATAAAATCGGAACTTATTTCCTTCCAATTTTCTTCTCCGCCTCCCACGAAGGAATAAAATCGAAACTTGATTTCTCTTCCAATTTTCTTCTCCGCAATAACATCGGAATTTGATTTCCTTCCAATTTTCTTCCGCTTCCAGCAAAGGAATGAAATCAGAGCTTCCAATTTTTACCTCCGCTCTATGCTGACGTCGAATCTTACGTTTCTGCATGTAACAACTTTGTTTGTCATTGAAATCTCTAGTCGAATCGAAGTCCGTCTGAACCGCCAAAGCTGAAGCCGCAATTCCTTTGTCGCGATCGTGAAAGTCACGATTCCTCTGTCGATCTCGCTGACGCCTTCGTGCGCCTTTGTCAATCTCACTAACGCCTTCCTGCGCCGACTCCTCCGAAGCTTTGTCAAACTTCTACTGTCCGCACGCGCCTGATGTCGCACTTGAAGCCTTCGGAGAAAAAACCTCATATTCCTGCTGAACCATTTGATGCCTTCTTCATCTTTGAACTTCCTCTGCTCTAAAATTCAAACTGTCGCAAACCTTGCAGAAATCCTTCCCTAATCTTTAATCTCATTTGTTAAAATCTTCTTTATTCTTGCGTCGCCCAAAATTTTCTCCTCTGCCCTCGAACCTTGCTCTGCTAACACTTATTGAGAAGGTAGGGCGAATAAAAACAGGAATTTACACAAATCCGAAAGAACACACAGAGATTTTTGAGGTTGGGTAAAGATGTCTACATTCTCGAGAGTAGAGCGGCGCTTCCTTTTCAATATTCAGAAAAGAGTATAAAATACAAGATTCAAAATCTCAGGGGCTCAGAGGCTCACCCAGGGTTACAAACATAACATATATATAACCCTATAATACAATATGTAATTACTTAAATTACCCTTGTACCAAACTGCAGGGTCTTGCCCCAGCACCCCCAACCCACATAATGAAACTCCCCCTATTGGACAGATCCTTCCGGTCCACTCCGCTCGTGGGCTCCGCTCTGCTCCAGCATCTGTCCCATCTATGGTATATGAGCCATATCTAACACCTATCTAATTAGCATGAGGGAGATTCTCTTAGCATTGGGAAAGTTACATAGGTGGTCATCATTGTGATACCTATTTTGTATGTGCATTTAATTTATAGTAGTTTTTAATGCAATTTAAAACAGTCGATTTTATCATTTTATAAACATGATAATATTTTTAGTATTTATGGTAAAAAGCAGTTGCTCATCATATTTTGCAATTAATGAGAGCTGATATTGTCATAAATGTCATTTTTTATTCTTTTGGAACAAAATATCCAGTGCAGAAGAGTATAAAAAAGAATACATACACATCACTTAATAGTGAGTATCATGATTAATAAAATTAAGAAAAAATATTAAAATAACATTTAATAATATGATAATTTGTTCTTAAAATACATATGACATATGTCTCGGGCTAAGCCATCCTCTAGGGATACTCTATATGCCCGATCAATCTCGGCAGTAGAATCTTCCAACCTATTTGCCCACCGAAAAAAATAAATATTTTTCTGTGATTCTCCGCTGTCATATATAGAACTGTCTCCTATAACTATGTGGCTGATGTTAAATTAGCATACAACTCGTTACACAGTGGCTCTGCAGTCCTCAGAAGGTACTAGAATCCTCGAGCTCATATATTTTTGAATGTTATAAAAGACATTCCATTAGACATATCACAAGTAAAATTTGATAAATAAGTAATTAATTGCAACTTTAAGAGGGTGTGTGGTCTCATAAAACTCAATATATTAACCAACAAATGAATAAAACGATGCCGAAGAACGAAGAGGACAGGGAGAGGAGAAGAAATGACAAATCCTTGCCACCTGAGCCACAGATTGGAAAGGAGGAGGAGAACCAATGCTACCTTTAGGGCATAATCATGAGAGAGGAGAGAGCAGGACAGAAGAGTAAAGAACTCACGAGAGATGGGAGAGTGGGCCTCTAGGAGAACCTGGGGTAGGGCAGTCAAAGCTGAAAATAAATTAAAGATGAAATGCAGGTCGCAGAGTCGAACCTGCAACCAGTTCTTATTATACATCACAATCGGTTTTTTCAAAACGCATACTAAGGGTTTGTTTGGTGGGAAAATTTTCTGTTCGGACTCCGGACGTAGCTCTACATGCGAACTCGCAATAATTTATGACCATGAGTGCTATGTCAAGCCTACCTAAAAAAATATTAAAGAGAAACTGCGTAATCCATAATAAACCCGGAATAATATCGAAATACCCTAAAATAACCTTCACGGTTGCACTTTATTAACCTTGAAATAACCTCCCCAAAATAACACCGTAGAAGTTATTTTGGGGTTATTTCTGGGTTATTGAAGATAAACCCATATATTTCACTTCAATGGCCAAAAAATAACTCAAAAATAACATCTGCAATGCACCACACGTGACGACATATTATTGGAGTCCGCATGTAGAGCTACGCCAAGAGTCCGAAGTAAAAAAATTTTCTTTTTTTCTGTTTGGGGCAGCTGTTGTTTATGCAACTTATCTTAATAAATAATTTAGCCTGATAAGCTGCTGATCAACAACTTATCCTGATAAGCTGCTGATCGACAACTTATCATGAGTGGCTGTGTAGTTTATGTGTTTAAAAAACAGTTGATTTGCAGCTGTTTCTGAATAAATGAACAGTCTACCTCTGATCTGGATAAATTATTTAGTTTTTTGGTATGTGCGTTTGAAAAATAACTTATTTGCAACTTTTTTTCTAGATAAATGACGATTCTGACACTCTGCGATATTGCTGTTTGTAAGAGAAATATAATGACTACATATTTGATAGTTGACAAAAAAAATCACATCATAACAGTAAAAAAAAATATGCACCACTTAAGAGCAACTCACTTGAGAGAAAATAAAAAAAAACCTAATAAAAAAGAAATGACATCTTCAAATTACATATAAAAGTATAATGATATTCATTTTAAAATGCAGAAGAAAATGATGTTTGGTATTGCGACATCAAGCCAGTTAAACATTCCCCTTTTTTTTACTGCGCATTCCCCTAACCAAAATTTCTCAACAAAATGATGGGATTGGAAGTCATAGAGAGCAAATAGGTGCTTCCCAATAAAAAATCATAGAAATAATTTCAAGAAAACCATAAACAAATATTTGGTATCACCACAAACTTTCCAATGAAAAATCATGAGATTGGAAACCTCAGAAGGCAAACGAATGCAACGAAAGAAAAGCCACATAATTAAACATATAAGAATAATATTGCGAGATGCCTGATGAATGATAGGAAGAACTGAGGGAGAAGAGAGGGAGCGCGGGGATGGAGAACCAGCCTAGGCAAGCGCGGTGCGACGAGGGAGAAGGGCACGGGTAATTGCTAATCAAATGTAGCTCTTCAAAGGGGGACTCGGGTTCGATCCCACGACCCTCTTCCTTCAATAAAAAACCTAAACAATATTTCAGAGTTTTTAAAATACTAAAGGTAGTAACAAGCTGCCCCCAAATGTACCTAAATGCGAGCGTATTTTCCGTCCGGACACCGGACATAGCTCTACGTGCCTCTCATGTTATTTCTGAGTTCTTTTTAGGCTATTTTTGAGCTATTTTCAATAATTCTGAAATAATTTAGAAATAACCCGGTGTCATTATTTTTGAGTTATTTCAGAATTCCACTAAGCAGTAGATATGCTGCTAAGGACATATCTAAAACGCGCATTAGAGAAAAGCTGCCCCAAACGGGCGGTAACTCTCCTTTGAACCAAATCAAGAAGCGCGGTTTCGTTTGTTCAAAAGAGCGGCAGTCCGAGCGCAGCACCATGCCGCGATGCAAATTTCTTTCTCAGAAGTTTGCCCTCATTCGCCATTGAAGTTGTCTTTTTCTCTCGTCAAAGTGGCAAGCTGCCTCCCTTCTCAACGAGACTATGTCCTCCGGCTCTCCTCAAGTTCGAATCAATCAGGCATTCCTCTGCGAAACCCTATTCATTATTTCTCACAATCCTTCTTTCTCTTTCACATTAAAAGATTTTTTACACGAAATGTATTCCGTTTTTATGCCTTTTTGTCATCTATAATTATACAGTTCTTCGCCTCTAAGAAACGAAGTTCCGAGATAAATCGAAAAAGCTCGTTTACCGGATCTCCCAAGGGCAGTCTTGCTGGGTATTTGGTTAAATCTCCGAATGCAAACACCCACTCTACCCCCAACGACACTTCTTCGCGCACCGGCCCGGTTAAGAGGAATTTGACATTGGAGATTGGACTGGGTTCTGTCATCGCCGAGAAACCGTTATCGTCATCTCCAGAGTCTACAGGTGTCTCAAAGACGGATGAAAGTGTTTTTAAGAATCAAACAGGAGCTCTTTCTGAAGCTTTGGTTGCCCGTGAGGTTATCAGTGCAGAAGCTCCTTCTAAGGAAGAAGTGGCGTTGGAGTCAGGTGGAGAGAATTTGGAGCTCAAAAAGTTTGCAAATGATTTCCTCTCTTTGTATTGCAGGTAATTTTTATATTTGTATACATCTATGATTCATCAACGACTAACATTTCTTGTGGATTATGAGATCTTATGGCTTAAAATTGGATAAAATTATTGCAATAATTTATGTATTTTTTTTCACAATTAACCCTAAATGCGTCTACTTTTTGTTTAACAAGTGATCTTCAATCAGCCTTACCGGAAACAAGAGAGGCTAAAGGAAGAAAACGAGATGGCAGTCTTTTGTTATCCTCCTGCAGTAAAAAGCACTGCATCATAGATAGAGTTGCTACAAGAGTTGATACACGTGAGAATGCTTCTGAGGTAATGACTACAAAGTAATTGATAAGTTAATTACATACCACATAGTTCTCATGTTTTTACGTATCAAACACCTGAACATTCATATTTACATGCATACCACTCAAATCATTAACATCACTTAAAATATAACACCATCACTCTCTTTTTAGCAGTGAAACACACATTTTCTTGCATAATTTTATGACCAACTTTCTGTAAGTGTTAATATCGAACTTTGGGTGTGGTATGTAAATATTTAAGAATTGTGCTTATTGACCCTTAGTAAACTTTAACATGTTAAAATTTGTGCAGGATGCAGTATCTAATGGTTGCAAAGAAATTGGTGAGGCTGATACTTTTCGTGTCAGCTTAAGAAGATGTAGTAAGTCTCCAGATCTAAAATCAGTAAAGTACGGGTTTAATGCGCTTGTTTCATCTGTTGAAACCCCTAAATCTGTCTCTAGAAGTTCCAAGTTCTCACCAGGGGAAGAATTTTGGAATGAAGCAATTCAAGTTGCTGATGGTTTAATTATTCCATTCGAAAGGCTCCTTGAAAGTTCACAAATTTCAATAAATGAGAGGTCTTGCAAGATATTTTTAAAAGATGCTTCATCTTGTGTTGCTCCTCAGAATTCTGAATATCTTTGTAATTTAGATATTGTTAAGTCAGAAGCACAAAATGTTGCAGGAAATGCTATAATGAAGTCTGAAGAAATTAAAATGCTACCTATTCAGCAGAATGCAATGTCACCTTTGACAGTAAGGCATTTTGATTTTATCCACGAGGAGAACAATAACGACAAGAATTCTGATCAGGGTGGGCATGTAGATAGTGATTCCGTAAATGATCAAAAAGTACATGATAATAGTTGTGAAAGCGAGGCATTCAGAAAAGTTTTTGATAAAAAACAGAACAGAAATAACACACGAATGTTGAATGGAAAGTTGCGTCAACCCGTTCCTGATTTTGCCAAATACGTTGGAAATGTGGGGAGAAGTGCTAATTCATCACATGTTGGTTCGACAAATATTTCTGCTTTACATGAAAATATGGATGCTCAAGTCCAGCATGAAGAAAACAATACACCAGCTACTTCTATCTCTTTGAGGGATAATTTGCTGCTTAGCAATTGGCTCCCTTCTGAACTTGTTGGTGTTTATTCGAAGAAAGGCATTACAAAACTCTATTCTTGGCAGGTTTATTCTCTTTTTCTTTGTTAATTATTTACTTATTCTTCATCAGGTAGGTAAATATTCAGTATTATCAATCAATACAAAGTACTTAAAATTATTTACACAACTAGCACTCTCTTTCATCCATGTTTCAAATTTTCTCTCAAATATTAAAATTGAACATAAAACGACAACCAATATTTTTTATTTTATCGAATTCACAATGATTTGATCATGGCATGAGTAATTGCATTGGTTTGATAGTTCAAAAAAATCAACTAGGTGGTGGTTTTTGTAAATAGCAACTTTTCGAGTGCTATGCATGTAGTTATCCATGTTTTTAAATGACAGGTTTGGTGTGTGAGGGAAAAATGCTTTGAAAATTCCAACTTGAATATTCATCCTTTTTTTATTTATGAGCTAGAAACATATTTATGAAGCAACATATTCTACTTTTTGATAATAGTGATTTTATTTCATACAATAAAACCGTAACACCACAATTGTTCCAAACAAATTTTTAATTACTGCGATGAATTAATTGTCAAATATACATAATTTACTTCTCTCTTTAATCATGAAAAGATGGAGAGATTATTTGTATTGAGTGGAGGTTTTACTAGTCAAATCACCCATTTCTTTGTGGTTTAAATTATTATTGATGACTTATATTTTGAAATTACTAGACATTGTTTTTTGTACACCTGTTTGTTTAAGTGCAGGATCTTGTTTTTTCTAGGATGATGCAATTTCTATTTTTTACACTCCATAGACATTGTGTTCATGTTAAAAAGGGAAAAAACTTCAAAGATACTTTTTTTTTGGAAAAAAATGGGGATTTTTATTCACCTTGAAAGATTTAGTTTTGTCCGAAGGGCTTAATTTTTTTATTGGGTTTGATTTATCCTGTCAATAATTTGATTTAAGGGGTATTTACATACACACCACAGAAGTCTTATGTATTTACATCTCTACCACCTAAACATTCATATCTACATGCATACCACTCTAATTCTTATCATCACATAAAAAATACCACCTTTCTTACATCTTTAAAAGTGAAATACACATTTTCATGCATATATGTATGATACCGAAGTGTTAAAAGTGTAAATGTCAAACTTTAGGTGTTAGATTCATGAATACATAAGAATTGTATGGTGCTTATGTAAATATCCCTTGATTTAATTATAGCTTAGCTTAGTGGCCATGTATTATATGTTTGGTATTAAGCCGCCCAAAAACTATTGGCCATTTGACATCAAAATTTCATTTTTCTAATCCATACAAAAAATAATTGGATCTTCTATTTTTTTGAATTCTGTAGCTATTTTTTTGTTAGGTTTAGTTGTCTGTATTTTTGTTTTTGTTAGATTTCCAACATCTGTTCTCTGTTTGTTAATTTTTTTGCTTTTTTAGTTGAAAAAACATGCATATAAGCTATGTTGTTTGATTGATCTATTGAACAAATCTGATGGTCATTCTTGTTAAATATCGCAGGCTGATTGTCTTCGTGTGGATGGTGTTCTGGAGAGAAGAAATCTTGTGTATTGTGCATCTACGAGGTTTTGTACTTGCGCCCAAATTCAACAAATTATGTTTCTAGATTTCGACCTTCTCTTTTGGTTGATGGACCTTTTGGCTGAATTTACTGTAGTCTAGACACTTGCAGTAATTTAATTAATTGTAAAATCTTGTAATGCAAATATATCTTATTGTCAGCAAAATAGCTTGATCATAATATTTCAGACATGCGACTTATCTTGTTATAATATTATGTGGCATATTCGTAAATCATTTTAGTTACACTTAACAAGCTTGGAATATCATTATGAGCTTGTATACTACTAATTTTTTTTTTCCTTAGCAATGATAGGTTGCAGGAACTTATTTTATTCCATACGGAGGATAAAAAATATAGAGATTATCATGATTCACGTTACTACAAATGGCTATTTTGGTATGATTTATCTACCGGCTTTTAACTAGCAAAACTCCCATTTTAATAGACTAGAAAAGGTATTAATTTCAAAAAGAATTTAACTATCTTTTTCCCATGGTTTGGGTTGATAAGTTAAGCTAGCAAGCACACTCAATGCCAAAGAAAAAAAAAAAAGAAAAAGAAAAAAAAGAAAACTGCATTTCATATAATATAGCAAAATAATAGAAAACGAGCTAGAATTGTTTTCTGGTAATTTAATATTTAACGTTGTTGAAGTAATGATTTAAATGAGTGCAGGACAGTATTTGTGTTTATTAAGAAAAATTTTCTCTTTTCTTTTTATTGGTGTGAACATTAATCATTGAAGAAACTGGCGATGGCTAAATTTGATACATCATTGGTTAATTCCCTTAAACACAGGCAATTCTACATCATTTTATAAAGTATTTCAAAACTTTTTGAGGTTTTAATTTTATCGTTAGCATTATCTATATAATCATTTCATAGTAATTTTCTTCTTTATACAACTTTGATTAACCCTAAATCGGTTTTGGCTGACCCCCTATCAATTTGGAAAATTTTCTGCATCATTTACTAGTATTGGCTACTTTTCAGTGCTGGCAAAAGTTTTGTTGCTGAAATTTTGATGCTAAGGAGAGTTATAGCAACAGGAAAAATGGCGCTTCTTGTTCTTCCCTATGTATCAATTTGTGCTGAAAAGGTGCTTTTATTCGCTGTTTTGTTGTCAGTCACAATTTTTAATAGGGCCGTTACATGCATATCACCCAATTCTTATGTATTTACATATCTATCACCAAAAATTCATTTTATCTATTGATACCATCCAAATCTATCATATCATATAAAAATACCACTATTTTAAAAACTAAATACACCTTTTCATGTATAGGCAAGGTGGTGTACATGGACAAATTAAAATTTAGTTATTCGATATATAAATGCATAGGAATTGAGTCGTATTTATGAAACTATCCCTTTTTAATATCATTAATTTATTTACACTTTTATTTCTTTAAGGCGGAACATTTGGAACTACTCCTAGAGCCTCTTGGCAAGCATGTTCGTAGCTTCTATGGAAACCAAGGCGGTGGCTCGCTTCCTAAAGATACATCAGTAGCTGTTTGTACAATCGAGAAAGCCAATTCGATGATTAATAGGTTGCTAGAAGAAGGACGTCTTTCTGAAGTTGGAATTATTGTGATTGATGAACTTCATATGGTGAGTTGTCTATTTGGTTTTTAAAATGTCTTTCTTAATTCATATATATATA
>JXCR01130432.1:163912-174093 GCA_002079205.1 Phalaenopsis hybrid cultivar
TATATATATATATAGATCAAGGCTGTCTTTTTTAACATCACGGTTTTTTTTAAAAAAATTAAGCGACTATTTATAGAATCCGCCCAGTAACTAAAGGTACAAACTACCACTAAATTTTTAATTAATGGATAATTGCCATGAAAAAAAGATGTAGTATTCAAACAAGCTATTTTCTACATAAAATTTTAAAATAAAATTTGTTTTTGATGTGCCTATATTATTTTGAAGAATATAACAGTTTTTGCCTTGCTTGGTGCCATTGTTTTAAAGGAAAAATAATTGGATTTTCCTGAATTTTAATTGAATTTTTATCTTGTTTACTCATTTAACTTCAAGGGTAAATTGAATGTTAGTTATGGCTTTAACTGATCTTTTCTAACTGGCACCTTTTATCATTTCCGTCAAGCTTAGGAGTGACATGTTTCAAAAGCTATATTGTAGAATTTGTGCAAAATAATTGGTGCAAAAATGAATTCATGACTTTGTTTCTGCTATGTTATATAGTTTTATTTGGAAAGATTTTCATATTGATTAACGATTTTTTTTTTATGTGGCAAAATTTTTTTCACTACTGTCTATATTTTCTACTTTATTCTTTTATGTTTACGTTTAGCACATTATGTTTCTTCTTTTATTGACGCTCTACCTTTTTTGAGGCACTTAAATTTTCAGATTAGTGATTTTAGGTTAGTGACCAACATAGAGGATATCTTTTGGAGCTAATGCTGACTAAGCTGCGTTATGCTACTGGAGAAGGGATCTCAGAATCTTGTAGTGAAGAGGGTTCAACAAACAGTAGTGGAAAAACAGATGTTGCATGTGGTCTGCAGATTGTTGGAATGAGTGCCACCATGCCTAATCTTTCAGCCGTGGCTGATTGGCTTCAAGTGAGAATTTACATTTTTCTCTGTTTAATTTTGAAAATTATGGTGGGAGTACCTTTGGAGGAAGTAAATGTAATTTATTTTTACATTTTTGCCTATGGAGTATGGAAATTAAAAGGCAGAGCTTGATTACCTAAAGTAGTAATGTAAATGGAACTTTCAAGTTTATTTCCTTTTGTTCGTATATGTGTTTCTTTAATCATTTGCTTTCGACCTGATTCATATTCTACTATTTCAGTTAATATTTTTACTTAGTTCTTTCGGTCTTTTTTTGTTTTTTGATGAGCATTAATATTATAAATTCACACCCAAGTATCTATCTATTTACTGTTAGGAGATGAAAGTGTGCATAAAGGAGTTGCAATTTGATAAATTAAAATTAAGTATGACTGTGCTGCCATGTTCCCGCTAATTTCAAAGTTGTTTAGTCAATTTTTTTTTTCCTAAAAGAATTATTGTTGAACTTGCAGGCAGCACTGTATCAGACTAATTTTAGACCAGTCCCACTAGAGGAATTCATTAAAGTAGGAAATACCATTTATGATAGAAAGANTAAGTCTCGATCACTCTATTTCTTTCCATACCTATACAACATCCACTTTCTTGGTCTAACTCACGCCCTCTTTCAAACATTCCTGCAACCTTCATCCTTTGATCTCTTTGTTCTCTATTTTCTCCATATCCCTCATCTCATTTGCTTATTTTCTACTTGTATGGGTCTCAAAATAATATTGCAAATCTATCCCGCATATTGAAAATAACTACCAAACTAGAAACTTTGTCCTTGAATGAATGAAAGAGCTGGTACTGGGTCGAACGATTTTGGAGAAGTCTTTGACTCCAATATGAACAGCTTTCTCCTCTCCAAATTTGGGGAATCCACCCACATAAGGAAAATCATTCCCCAATTTTCAGGATAAAATCTGAAACTAAACTCAAAATTACTTTATAAAAACTCCAAAAATGCCTCCCCTTCTAACATAACAATCTGGTGCTTATAAGCATCCAACAAAAGTCCTAAACTTCTAATTACGACACTACCCTTAGGAAGGAAAACTGAAAAGGTAAATTAATTTAAAAAAAACACTGTATACCTTTGTCTAAGAAACACGTAAAGTTTTCCCTCATGAAAAAACTCTCAATCTGCAGGTTATAGGTTTAGGAAATTATAATTCCTAAGAAGATACTGGACAATGCATATTTAATTATGATTGGTACTTACCTCAGCTTTTTTATTTTTCCTACTGTACCTAGCTTATACTACCCTATCTGTGTATTTTTATTCCTATGCAATTAAAAGCTTAATTATGCTGAAATCCCAGTAGTTTTTCTTCCATATTTTTTGCTTATAAACTATTTACTTCTATTGATTCATAGGTTGAGGAAAGGGAGATAATAGAAATGTGTTATCGCAAAGGAATTGTGCGTGTTTTGACTGCTACATCAACATTAGCCACTGGTGTTAATCTACCTGCCAGGCGGGTTATATTCAGGCAGCCACGGATTGGCCGTGATTTCATCGATGGAACTCGATATAGACAAATGGCTGGCCGTGCTGGTCGAACTGGAATAGATGCTCGAGGAGAAAGTGTATGATTTCCTGTTGTTTGTAATTTTTTTCGTGTTTCATATCAATTCAACATTAACATGCTATCACATTTTTTTTGGGGCATCTACATCATACCGCCCAATTCTTATGTATTTACATATCTAACATATAAACTTTACAGTTTACATTTATAACACCCTAATCTGTCACATCACACAAAAAATACAACCATTTAAACTTTTTTAAAAGTGTAATATACCTTTTCATGCATATGTAAGATGTCATATAAATAAAGTAAGAATTGATTGATATGTACGTAAATCTTTCTTATTTTTGTTCATTATACTTATCTTACTTTATACTATTTTTTTTTTCTTTTTATCATTATATGAGGTCATATTCTCGAGTTATAATGAATGATTTTTCAGATACTTATTTGCAAGTCTGATGAGATAAAAAAAGTTATAGCCATTCTCAATGATAGTTGTCCCCCTTTGCAATCGTGTCTTTCTGAAGAGAAAAATGGCATGACTCATGCAATTATGGAGGTGGTTGCAGGGGGCATTGTGCAATCAGCACATGACATTCATCGTTATGTCAGATGTACCCTTCTGAATTCCACTAAACCCTTTGAAGATGTTGTGGCATCAGCTCAAGATTCTCTTCGATGGTTATGCCGTAAGAAATTTCTCGAATGGAACGAAGAAACTGGGTTGTATAGTTCAACACCTCTTGGCCGTGCTTCATTTGGCAGTTCTCTTAGTCCCGAGGAATCATTGGTCTGAAGCTTTATATTTGTACTTTTTTCCTGTTGTGAATTATCTATTTTTTTCTTAATTACTCTATTGATCTTTGCTTTGAATCTCATGTTTGTAGGTTGTTCTGAATGATCTTTCGAGAGCAAGAGAAGGATTTGTGCTTGCATCTGATTTACACTTGGTTTATCTGGTGACACCCATCAATGTTGAGGTGGAGCCTGATTGGGAGCTGTACTACGAAAGGTTTATGGAATTGCCTCCCTTGGACCAGGTTTTTTACTTCACTTTAATCATTCTTGACCATTTTATGAATTTCTGTAGTTTCTGTGAAATGTTAATGGCTTCTCACTGCAGTCACAAGGATGGAGTCAAATTCTTTTTTTTAGAAGAAGATAAAAGTGCCAAAATGTATCACTGACATTTTTTAGTGGGCCATTTTAATCCCAGAATTTATAACAACTATCAAATCTTAATCAAATCCCTAGTCGTTAATACGTATTAAATTCCCTTATTTTATATTTCCTTTTTGCTTTATTCCGTTTTATTCTTTTCCTATTTATTGTATTTTGCTTTACTTCTTTCCTTTGTTGTGTCTGCTATAATTGGGTTTAAGTACTCTCTTATAGCAATAAATGTGTGTTGTTCTATTCCAATTTTTAACATGGTATCAGAGCCTAGCCCTAGATCCATGTCGCCGCAGACCACACAAAGACTCCTAGCCGCCGGTCTCCATTGGGGATTCTTTGTAGTCATCTGTCACTTCTGAAATCTACAGGAGCAGCTGTTGTTCCCTTTGCCTCTTTCGCAAGACTCCCGTCCGTTCCCTCTGCGTCCTATCTGCAAGAGCAAATCGCTGGTTCCTTTTCCTTCAGTATGCAATAGAAAACTGCTGGTTCCCTATTCTTTCAGCCTTCCGTCTGCAGGAACAAGCCTCTGCCTTCCGTCTGCAGGAACAAGCCTCTGCCTTCTGCAAGACCGAACCACTGGATACCTGAAGTTGCTCCTTACTGTTTGTCCGAAACATTTTTCCATCGACAACAAAATTCTCCGGAGGTTGCCCAACGTCTCTGCAGGTGTCTGGATTCTTGCAGTTGTGCTTGTCTACCACTGTACCTGCTGGAATTCGTCGATGGCTTAGAATTACAACCACACTTCTTTGGCTCCGTAGGAAGTATGACGGGTTCTTCCAACACTGGCCACCTTCAGAATGCGTTCTTGATTCCAATTGAGGATCGACTCCAAACTCTACTCCTTTGCATACCACAGGATCAGAAACCAACACAAATTTCTTGATCACAACTCATAAGTTGAACGACAACAACTTATTTCAATGGTCCCAAGCAGTCTGCTTGTTCATGAAAGGGTGTGGGAAGTCAATCACCGTACATGTATGATTCGTGAGCCTTTAAAGGCTGAGTCGATATACGAAGTTTGAGAGGTGGAGAACTTCATAGTCATGTCATGGCTGATAAACTCCATGGAAACGCCAATTGGTCATTCATACTTGTTCCTTCCTTCAGCTAGTGCTCTCTAGACGACTATCCGTGATACCTACTCGAATGCAAGAAATTTCAGCCAACTCTATGAGGTATCTAAAAGGATCCGAGAGGCAAAACAGGGGACAACGACTATAATGACCTTGTTGCATTATAGATGGAATGCAACTTGTATTATGATTACACTTGGGATTCACCCGCAGACTCATCTCTCTTCCAAAAAATTATAGAAAAAGATCGTATTTTCTAATTCCTAGTTGGCCTTAACAAAGACCTTGACGAGATTTAGAGTTGTATTCTTGGTCGGGATCCTCTTCTTTCCACTTACGCTACTTTCACCGAGATTCATCGGGAAGAGAGCAGAAGACTTGTCATGCTCGACTCTTCTACACATTCAGCCGAGTCATCTGCCCTGATCTCAAATAATGCTAAACCCTCGTTCATGTTGCCATTGCGAACCGGTCATCACACTTGTGATTACTATTATAAAGCCACTCACACTTGGAACAAGTGTTGGAAACGTCACGATAAACCGACATATAAACCTTCAACCAAGTCCTCTGCTGCCAATGGACTCACGACGATGACTAAACAAGGCACGACTCTACCGACTTCTACCCAGAACATCTCATAATCGTCTGAATTACTAAAAAACCCGATTAAGCAATTTATAAAGCTTGTTGGAGTCAGTCAAGTTTCTTTAGGTCGTTGACCTCTCACGTCCGACAAGGTGCTCTTCCTATAGCTCTCATATTTTATTCATCCTCTAATCCGTGGATTATTGATTCAGGAGCCACAAATTACTTTGGATGTTCGCAAGCTTTCTTAACTTACTATCACTGCTTTTGGAAAAGATACACAATCAGAATTGCCGATGGTTCTTATAGTTTCATTGCTGGTAAATGGTCGATTTAATTAACAGCCAATCTAACTTTGGAGTTTATTTTACAGGTTCCTCAGTTGCAACATAACTTTTCTGTCAGCAAGTTGATGAATGATGTTGATTGCGTTGCTAACTTCTCTTATGTTGATTATGTTTTTCAGGATCATCGTACGGGGAGGATGATTGGATCTGCTAAGAGAGTGGCTAGATTCTACTATTTGAGAAGAGCATGAAAAATATAGACACACCTCTCAGGAGTTGTAGCTAATATTGAGTCATTGAATGCCCCATTATGTTACTGTATTGTCATTTAGATCATCCTAATTTTCAATATTCAAAAGAGGTGCATTTTTTAATGTTTTCTAATAATAAACCTTCCAATTTTAAGATATGTTAGTTAGTCAGACATTATCTGGTCAATTACTCATCCCACACTTACAACACTCATTCCGCTCCTTTCGTTCTCATTCATGGTGACCTATGAGGACCTTCTCGCACTCCCACATACACCAATAAAAGGTGGTAGGTGACTTTAATTGATGACTACACTCGGATGACGTGAGTTTATATTTTAAAAAACAAATTGAAAGTTGCTGTCATCTTCTAAACTTTCTATTCCTTTTTTTACTCAATTCAAAACTTCTATTTAGGTCCTTTAGATCGACTCTATTTTGGGTGAATTCAAATTCTTCAACTCTATTTTCAGTGAATTTTTGGTGAGTAAGGCTATCCTCCATCATAGCTCATGTACGAATACTCCTTAACAAAATGTGGAAGTCGAGAGGAAAAATTGTCGTCTCCTCGACGTTGCTCGTTACATTATGTTTCAATTTAATGTCCTCAAACGTTTTTGGAACTATGCTATTCTCTTTGCCAACTATCTCATAAATAGAGTATCCTCTAAAATTCATATGTTTTACCGCTCTTAGCTTTCCTGATGTCATGCTTCCCTGCCAATCAGATCTTTTCCACATTAGACCCCAAGATTTTTGGGTGCAACGTCTTTGTTCGAAACACTCTCTACAATTGGAGTAAACTTGATCCCAGATCCATAAAATGTTTCTTTCTTGGGTACTCCACTCAAATGGGGTATTGACGCTTTGATCCCACCACTAACAAAATATATGTGAGTGTTGATGCCTCATTCTTTGAAAGTGTTACCTATTTCCTTGCTCGGCCACAAGGGATGGGAGCTTGGGTTCTTAGACATTATCCCTTATTCTACTTCTACGGTTGTTCTACCCATTGTTCTCGCTACTGAAAAGTCCCATGTCCCGATGAGTGCACCATCCGGTGAGTTCCTGAATCCAGTTAATGCATCATCTCCTCCTCCCACTTCCCGTGTTGCACTCAGTGCACCCGTTTCAATGCTCCTACTCCTTACAGGACTTTGACTCTACTCCGGGCGAATGTTCGTTCTTTGAATAATGTATGCAATCAAATATGCTCCCTTTATTCTATGGCAAAATATGTCTATTTCCGTAGTTTATTATCGATGTACAAAGCATTTGCCATTAACCAGACCATAAGATCCTCGGTACTATTGAAGTTGCTCTTACGGATCCTGCCTGGAAAACGATAGTAATGGAGGAGATAATATGCTTCAATGGAATCATACATGAGACGTCGTTGATCTTTCTTAGGGTAAAAAAGTTGGGGGATGCCGATGAATTTTCAACGTTAAGTTCAACTCTGATGGATCCTTTGAATGCAAATAGATCTCCGGAGTTGACTATGAGGAGACATTTGCTCTAGTGACTAAATTAAACACTATTCGGGTCCTGTTGTTCTTTGCAGGGAATCTGACTTGGCCTTTATTCCAGTTAGATATCAAGAATACTTCTTTGAACGAAGAGCTTACGGAAGAGGTTTACATGTCTCTTCCTCCTGGCATTGACTCTACTGCCTCCTAAGGGTAAGTGTGCAGGCTGCGAAAGTCTCTTTATGGGCTAAATCAGTCCCGGAGGGTCTGGTCCTGTAGGTTCATAAAAGTGGTTGTGGGTCATTGTTTTACTCAGGCTCAATCATATCACACTCTCCTTTTTCAATATTTCTCCAATGATCAGGTAACTATCTTTATTTTCTATGTTGACGATATTATTTTACAGGTAATGTTCTCTCAGCACTAGACTTCTTGAATGAATTCTTGCTAAATCCTTTGAAATGAAGGACTTGAGATCTCTCTGATACTTCTTAGGCATGGAAGTGACTCGATCATTGTCGGTCAACTTTTTCGATTGATATTTGAAAATATGGATATGAAAATAATTTTTGAAATTTAATTTAATATAATAGATATATAATTTGAGTTTTGAAAGTAATATGTTTTAATTTTTGAAAAAAATGAGACCAAATGAATCTCATTAGTCCAATAGTTTGCATAATCGTGTCCGATACCGCGAATACTACACCCTCCCGAAAGATAAGTGTAGACCTCAGCGATAGACCCAATCATGCAAACTAAGAGATTTGTGACATCCGTTTGGTCTGTGAACCTTTTATGCTTGACCGACAAGTTCCCCTATCTAATACAAAAATTAAATAGGGTTTATTTTACCTGGGTTCCAAGTTCCCTATAGAGGCAAGCCCCTATAGTTAATTACATCTCAAATGACGAAAGTCACGTGAGAAAACTCTCGATAATGATCAGTGGTTTTAGTCTTTAAGAATTTAATGTTTAAGTTTTCACGGTAGGACGTGGAAAAAGGCAAGTGAGAGGCTCAAATAGGAACAGTTATTTCAGGAGTCCAAATAAAAGAAAAAGGTAGGGGATGTCATAGATCCTGAGGAGAATCCCCAGTGACTTCTCAAACTATCTTACTGTGTGGCTACATTTTTGGAGACGATGTTATTTAATTATTCATTCTGCCAATTTTATTATTTGAGATTTATATTTGCATAATATCTGATTATGCAAATAACCCGCAGAGATATGAGGGTTTAAGTCGTGTCACACGACAACTTCGAAACCTAAGGCGGGTTAGGACTTACGCTGCACAACATGGTTGTACAAGAGCCTAAAAAAGGAGTGAGGATTTACGTCGCGCTAGGCGGGCAACCTCGAAGTCCTATGAGCTATTATACTAGGAATGGATAATGCTGAAGAAGATCCTCTTGCTGCTCGGTCTGAATCCCTCGGAGTGCTGCCCACAGAGTTGGCTCCAAGCTCCTGTCGTCACGACGGCTCCAGGTTTAAGTGTTTGAGATTGGTGGTTTGTGCTTCATAGTTTTGGTGTCAATGTTTTGATTTTGATTTTATTTTCAGTTCTGGGCATCTGCTACTGCTACGTTATTATTGTTGCGAGCATAGTGTGATTTGCAACAAGTTTAAATAAACTTGCAAGAAAATTAAACAAGGCGAGAAAACCCAACACAAAAGTCAGAAAAAAAATGTGTCGTATAAATCACAAGCAAACGAAACACTTAGCCACATATGAAAGATCAGGACTGGGTATATTGTATAAATCCCAAGCAAACGAAACATTTAGCCACATATGAAAGATCAGGACTGGGTATAAGACTTTGATAAAAGTGGGGGCTCAGAGCTGAGTTGTGTGCTTCCCGTCCTTGAATAGGAGTTACCGTCCCAACAATCTACAAAAAGCAGTTCTTAATCTCAATTCAAGTGACTAGCCGTGGACCTTTATAAATTTTCATAGAAAGATTTTCATGCAAAAATAATTATTTAAGTCTTTTTTATGCAGAGTTCTTTTAATCATGCAAAAGAAATTTTTGTTTTATTTTTATAAATATTTTGTAAAGTCGGTCCACAGACTAGTCACTCTAATCGTGCTAGAACTACTGACAACCTAAGAGTGTCGGGGGCAACTATCCCATCAAGAGTCGGCGAATAGTAACATGGATCCTTTCCTCTCCCTTATTGAAGATCCTTGAGGTAGGAGATACTATTCTAATAATTTCACTTCGTATCCCTCGTTTAAGCACACATAAGCAATGTTGTCATCGCCCTCGCCACCTAGATCCTAGACTTATCCTAGTCCGATGATCCATATGTGGCGTTAAGAAATTTTCCTAATTGTCAGGAGGATTTGAGTATACCATCCAAGCTCAAATCCCGATGCACTGAGTTTTATTGTAGGTTAAGTTATTAAGGGAATTTTACCGTTGATTTAATTAAGGAAACATGGGTCACGTCTCGGTGCATCATGTCTAGTGTTTTAATCAGTTTGTGAATTAGAGTCAAGTATCTAGTTTCATTGTGCATTCGAGGATTAGATGAATAGACTCTTACCTAAGGTATGTTCCTAAATCCTTGGGAGGTTACACTGCAGAGATTGTGTAGATGGGCTCTCACCTAAGGTGTGTTCCTAAAGACTAGGAAACTTACATTGAGGATTAGGTGGATGAACTCTCACATAGGGTGTGCACTTAAGCTCTAGAAAGCCTACACTGAGGATTAAGTGGATGGACTCTCACCTAGGGTGTACACCTAATGTCTAAGAGGTCTACACTAAGGACTAGGTGGATGGGTTCTCATCTAAGGTGTGCATTTAAGCTCTAGAAAGCCTACACTGAGGATTAGGTGGATGGACTCTCACATAGGGTGTACACCTAAAGTCTAAGAGGTCTACACTGAGGACTAGGTGGATG
>JXCR01130439.1:5438-39059 GCA_002079205.1 Phalaenopsis hybrid cultivar
ATATCAAAAGTTGGTGGGAAAGTTGATATGCTTATCACATACACAACCAGATATCACATTTGTTGAAATATTGGTATGTCATTTATGTACTTGCCCTATGAGAAACGCCTTGAAACAGTTAACAGGAATCTCAAATACCTAAAAAGTACACCATGCAATAGCTTACTCTTTTAGAAGAACACAACAANAGTCATTTATGTACTTGCCCTATGAGAAACGCCTTGAAGCAGTTAACAGGAATCTCAAATACCTAAAAAGTACACCATGCAATAGCTTACTCTTTTAGAAGAACACAACAAAATATAAAAGCATACACTTATGTAGATTGAGCTGGCTGAATTTTTTACAGGAGATCAACATCAAGATATTATACTTATGTCTTGGGAAATCTAATTATATAGCTAAGTAAGAAATATAATGTGGTGGCAAGGAGTAGTGCTAAGGTAGAATATCGGCTATGACTAATGGAGTATGTAAGATGTTATGCCTGAAGAAAATTCTTGAAGAAATGCAAATTCATATAAACATGCCAATGAAGTTTTACTGTGACAATAAAGTTGTTATAAGCATCACAGAAAATTTTTCTCACTACAATTACNTTGCAGATTCATATAAACATGCCAATGAAGTTTTACTGTGACAATTAAGTTGTTATAAGCATCACAGAAAATTTTTCTCACTACAATTACGGCTCAAGTTGAAAAAAAAATATTTTTCTACCACAGAAATTTCTAAAAAACAGCAAGAAAGCAGTTACCCAAACAGAACTGTGNCATTGTTGTATTGTATACATTTACCAGTATTCATGCTTTAGTTACTACCTTTCTAGTATGTTTGTGCAATCCCCTAGGATAGGCCGTTCGAGGCATGGTTTTTTTTCTCATTCTTTTTTTCTCTCTTCCCTCTCTCCTCTTCTCGGAACGAGACGACAACGTGGTCGGTTGACGATTCATCTCCGGACAACGGTCAAAACAACTACGAAAGACGGAAGGATGAGCTTATGCTTCGATAGATTTAAATAACATGTCTATAGAACGTCGATGTTGTTTGTTTGGCACGACGTAAATCGTCATATTATATTTTAGGACTTTCTACGATTTTTATATCGAACGATATAAGTCCTAAACTTTTTAGGCTTCCGAGGTCGTCGCTTAGTACGACATAAATCCTCATATTTTCTCGGACTATTTGCATATGATGTGTAGATATAAGTCCCGAACATCTAAATAATTTACGGGACTGAAATATCAAATAATTTCTCTTTCAAAGATGTAAAGCCAAACCGTAGATTAGTCTGAGATGTCACTGAATCTCTTTCAGTATCTTCAACATCTACTTTTCACTTCTTTGGATTCCGAAAATAACTGCTCTTATTTGAGTCTGTCCTATTTGATTTTTCCTATAAACAATCGTGGAAACTTGAACGTTGAACTCTTGAAGACGAAACCCCTGATCATTATCGAGAGTTTTATTAGGTGACTTCGGTTGTCTAAGATGTAATTAACTATAGAGGTTTGTCTCTATAGGAAATTTAAGAGCCCAGATTAATCTAAACCCTATCTAATCTGTGTATTAGATAGCGGAATTTGTCGGCTATAAATTTTGCAGACCAAAATAGAGTCATAAATTTTTAAGCTTAGATAGTTAAGCCTACTAATAAGTGATACGTTCATCCTCTGAAATGATATATCATTTATGGTATTGTACTCAACTATTTAAACTATTAGATATAAGAGGTTTACTCAGTCTCGTTATTTTTCAAAAAAATAAAGGATACCATTTTCACAAAATTAAGATTACATTATATATATATTAAATTCTAAATTTAAATTTTAAAATCTTATTTTCGAAAGAAAAATGGCCGACANCTCTATAGGAAATTTAAGAACCCAGATTAATCTAAACCCTATCTAATCTTTGTATTAGATAGTGGAATTTGTCAGCTATAAATTTCGCAGACCAACATAGAGTCATAAATTTTTAAGCTTAGATAGTTAAGCCTACTAATAAGTGATACGTTCATCCTCTGAAATGATATATCATTTATGGTATTGTGCTCAGCTATTTAAACTATTAGATATATGAGGTTTACTCGGTCTCATTATTTTTCAAAAAAATAAAGGATACCATTTTCACAAAATTAAGATACATTATATATATATATTAAATTCTAAATTTAAATTTTAAAATCTTATTTTCGAAAGAAAAATGGCCGACAAAGGCTTACGAATACGTAATATGAAACCCACCTTAAGATGCGCCTCACCTCAATTTTGATGAGGCGTACGAATTTAGATATANACATGTTGGAAATTTGTTTTTGGTTTTGAATATTATTTAGGGGTTGACTTCTGTCTTTCTTGTTGTCTCTATGCAAATAAATATATTGGATGCATTTCTTTGGTTTTGAGAATTAATTTGGAGTTAAGGTTTTGCTCTCTTTGCCCCTCTTTGTTTAATTATACGATGGAAATCATTTTTCTATGACTTGAGGAGGATTTGTGGGGCTCGGTTTTGCTCTCTTTGCTTCTCTTTGTTTAATTATATGATGGAAATCGTTTTTGAATGATTTGAGGAGTATTTATGGGGCTCGATTTTGCTCTCTTTGCTTCGCTTTGTTTAAATATATAATGGAAATCATTTTTTAGGACTTGAGGAGGATTTGTGAGGCTCGGTTTTGCTCTCTTTGCTCCTCTTTGTTTAATTATATGATGGAAATTGTTTTTGAATGATTTGAGTATTTGTGGGGCTCAGTTTTGCTCTCTTTGCTTCTCTTTGTTTAAATATAAGATGAAAATCATTTTTTAGGACTTGAGGAGAATTTGTGAGGCTCGGTTTTGCTCTCTTTGCTCTTCTTTGTTTAAATATATGATGGAAATCGTTTTGAATGATTTGAGGAATACTTGAAGGGCTCGGTTTTGCTCTCTTTGCTCCTCTTTATTTAAATATATGATGGAAATTATTTTGAGTGATTTGAATATTTGTGGGGCTCGGTTTTGCTCTCTTTGCTTCTCTTTGTTTAAACACATGATGGAAATCATTTTTTTATGCTTTGAGTAGTCAGTGTTGGTAGCTCGGTTTTGCTTCTTGCTGCCCCTTTATTTGAGTATGAATATTGAAAATGTGTTGGTACTTTGAGTAGTTGTATGGGGGCTGGGTTTTTGCTCTCTTTGCTTCATTTGTCTAAATACATGTTGAAAACCACTTTTATTACTTGAGACTCATGTGGGGGTTCGGTTTATGCCTCCTTTATTTCCCCTTATTCAAACACCTGCTGGAATTTACTTTTATGGCTTGAAAACATATACTTGGGACTCGATTTATGCCTCTTTTATTTTCCCTTATTCAAACACTTGATGGAATTTACTTTTATGGTTCAAATGCATATATTTGAGGCTCGGTTTTGATGCTTCTTGTTGTTTCCCTTGTTCAAATACTTACTAGAACTCATTTTTATGATTTGAGATATACATCTGAGACCCGAATTTTGTCCCTTTTGCTGCCCTTCGTTCGAGAATCTATTGAAAATAATCTTTTAACTTTGAGATTTAATTTTTTAAAAAAATGTTATAATGTTTGTTTTCACTTGGAAAATTTAATGGGATACGCAATAATCATATGTACAGTTTCACAATTTGAGCTTAAAGGTGAGATGTGGATGCTATATAAATGCTTGAATAATTACTCTTCTCGTTTTCTTGATATGAGATATTCAAAATCTCTATTGAATAAGCATATGAAATGTTGAGGTGGCCTATTATTTCGAGACAAGGGGTAATAGGCAATGATGCAAAGAACCATTAATTAACTCCTCTTATAGCTGAAAATATAAAATCAACATTCAATTAGTGTAATGCTCTTTCACACCTAGATCATTGACAACTCTAACCCTTTTTCAAAAGGTTCGAGAATAGGTAGCCACAAAAGAAATAGATACTACAAACACCACACGATACTACACTTACAAAAAAAGAATAGATACTACAAACACCGCACAAATACTACACCTACAAAAAGAACAGATACGACATTACACTGTAGACATCATACCCTAACTAATACATGCATTCATTTGATATCACTCCATATATATCACATAATACATCTTAAACACCACACATCTTTAATTGATGGATCTAGATATCACCATATCACATTTTATATTACAGACACTATATCCACACACCACACCCTGCACGACAGATACTACACATCATGTATAGATACACTACACTTAAATAAGTTCAGATACTACACATCATGTATAGATACACTATACTTAAATAAGTTCAGATACTACTCCGTTCACACATCCACTAAACGATAGGGTCTAAGATTGTCTGATTATAGGGGTGATTCGTTGGTGGCCTCTAGTTGATGTTGATAGGTTGACCTCGATATATCAGTTGTCTGTGAGATCGATATAAAGGGAAAATGGGTCTAGTCTGAGCCTATCAGTAAATTAAAATTTAATATCCCATCTTGAGACTTTCATATGTTTATTATTTAACTTTTCTCTTATAACCTACAAATGTTTACCTAACCTATTTATATCATACAATTGCAATCTGTTTTGAAGCTTTAACAAAATTTAATCAGGTACGCTTTTATTTATTTAATTTCTGTACTTTATTTTCTGCATATTTCTTTTTATTTTGTACTTTACTGTACTTTACTACATATCTCATGCATTTTCTTACCACATCTTACAGCATAGTCTCTTTGTCTGTTCTTTGTTGTATTGTATACATTTACCAGTATTCATGTTTTAGTTACTACATTTCAAGTATGTTTGTGCAATCCCCTAAGATAGGCCGTTCGAGGCATGATTTTTTTTTCTTTCTTTTTTTCTCTCTTCCCTCTCTCTTTTTCTAAGAACGAGACGACAACGTGGTCTCGGTTAACGATTCATCTCCAGACAATGATCAAAACAACTACCAAAGACGGAAGGATGAGCTTATGCTTCGATAAATTTAAATAACATACCTATAGGACGTCGAGGTTGTTTATTTGGCACGACGTAAATCCTCATATTATCTTTTAGGACTTTCTACGATTTTTATATCGAACGATATAAGTCCTAAACTTTTTAGGCTTCCGAGGTCGTCGTTTAGTACAATATAAATCCTCACATTTTCTCAGACTATTTGCATATGATGTGCAGATACAAGTCCCAAACATCTAAATAATTTGCAGGACTGAGACATCAAATAATCTCTTTCAAAGATGTAAAGCCAAACCGTAGATTAGCTGAAATGTCACTGAATCTCTTTCAGTATCTTCGACTTCTCTTACTTTTCACTTCTTTGGATTCCGAAAATAACTATTCTTATTTGGGTCTGTCCTATTTGATTTTTCCTATAAATAATCATGGAAACTTGAACGTTGAATTCTTGAAGATGAAACCTCTGATCATTATCGAGAGTTTTCTTAGGTGACTTCAGTTGTCTAAGATGTAATTAACTATAAGGGCTTGCCTCTATAGAGAATTTAAGAACTCAGATTAATCTAAACTCTATCTAATCTGTATATTAGATAGGGAAATTTGTAGGCTATAAATTCCCCATACCAAAATAGAGTCATAAACTTTTAAACTTAGATAGTTAAGCCTACTAATAAGTGATACGTTCATCCTCCGAGATGATATATCATTTATGGTGTGCTCAGCTATTTAAACTATTAGATATATGAGGTCCACTCGGTCTCATCATTTTTCAAAAAAATAAAGGATACCATTTTCACAAAATTAAGATTACATTATATATATATATATATATATATATTAAATTCTAAATTTTAATTTTAAAATCTTATTTTCGAAAGAAAAGTGGCCGACAATTTCTGGCGACTCCCATTTTGATCAAGAGGTTTTGTTTTCAAACATCAATAGTGTACCCATATCCCTAGTGGGTCAGACTATCATTCTTCCGTTGACGTACTTCGCTCAGTTCTTCCTTGAGTAGGTATTGTCAACTCCCTTGATTCTGGAGCCACTGTTTAATCACCCATAAACAGAAAGGTTCCGGAATCTTTAAATTTTAAATAGAATGAACTCTCAATAGGTGTGAGATGTTAGGAGACGATTTGTGAGAGTGAATTTGATATGAGAAGCTTCCTCTTTAAATCACGAACACATGTCCTACACATCCTACTCTTTCCTTTATTTATGACATTTTGATTTGATTATTTAAAATCTATAAATAAAGTTTAAAATGTATATATATAAAGAAACTTGTTTGGATAAGTCTCGAAAGAGACACCCAGTTAAATGATTTGATTTGATTCAAGATAGTCATCTTAAATTACTACAACCAATGGTTGTAATCGTGAGTCTAATTTCTGAAAATTTGAAATTAAAGAACATGACTACACCAAAGTTGATCTTCTCCTTCAACACTGGAATGGACTTGACTGTAAATAAGAACGAGCTGTCTGACAGAGCCATCATTCGCTTTGGACAAGGATTTGACAATGCTAACATTAAGTTTGGAGACATTACCGTCGCTGTACTGAGAAATAAAATTCCTGAAATGGTGGAGCCCATAGGGGAATTCAACCTGAAGTCGACACATGAGTTCCCACCTTTGAAAAGGGTATCAGCTGAGAAGAACATTTCTACTGTTACAAAGATCGCTAAAATTGTCAAGGATACAGTTGAGACAACTGTTACTACCCTCACCGCTCTAGTCACTGCACATGTCACTTTCCCCGCTCGACTTAAAGGGAAGGAGATTCAGGTAGATGATGAGCCTGTCGTTGTGGAGGGTTCGACGTTCTTGACGGCACCTTCTGTGTTTGAAATAGGGTCTAGTTCGAGGTCTGCACCTCTAACCAGGAACTAGAGAAGGAACAAGAACCAGAGAATAGCTAAGATCAAGAAAGTGAGAGCTGCCGAGGTTGTTGCCTCGATTTCTTTGGATGAAGATGAAGAAATTGGATTACACGAGACCTCCCCTCTCTTAAGAAAGAGCAGGTTTCATCCACTGTCTGCTGCTCTTGATGAAGAGGATGTCCAGAAGATCGCTGCTGCATCGTCTCAATTCTATCACCATAATAATCAAGTAAAGACCAAAGGATTCGTGCCATTAACACGAGTTCGTATGGTCTTTGGAAAGCTGGCAAAGAAAGAAAGGTGTTCTCTTGACGAAATCCTCAATAGGATGGGATGTGTTGTGTCACCCCAAATGAGGAGACAGATACTGAAGAATGATAAGTTTATTTCGCAACCTACAAAGAAATTTGAGAAAAGACGAGAAGGTTTGCTTCTGCAAACCTCTCGGAAAGTCCGTTCAGATGATTTTCATTTAAGTTTCACCTCTGCCACTCCACCACCGCCCAGGATTCTTGTCAGACAACGTTTGGGAGCCCGTGTTCCTCCCATTTCTGTCGCTGTCACTCGTACCGTCATTCTTTCCCCGAATTTTAGGGGACGAAAACCCATTAAATATCGTCTTGGGCCAAGAATAAGTGTACACAGGGTACATGATAAGCCCTTACCATGGTCAGAAAGATCAAGGAATAGTAAAAGATTACCCGTTGAGGTGTCTAATTCAGACACTAGGGGGCCCACCGGTTCTCAGCATATAGATGTCACCAATAAGTCATTCGACCCCAAGATATTTGTATTTGAGAAGATGGTGTGGCGACCTAAGGTCGTTGAACCAACACATACGGAAGAGCCCGTGATGGAACATTCCGGAGAAAATTCCACATGTGATGTGTTGCTCGTTGCAATCGCCACTGAAAACGTTGCTTGTCAGTTGTCACAGACTGATCCTAAGGTGTCCAAAAAGGACCCAATTGAAATAAAGTTGGAAAAACTCAGAAAAAACATTAAGCAGTTTTCTAAGGACAGGGAATATGAATTGGATGATGAAGAGGATTTGACTGATTATATGGATGAGGATTTCGCCGAAATAAATGTGGTAGAAACCTGAGCATCTTCATCCTTACGAGAGGCACCAGGAGAGGAGTGTTGTGGAAATATTGCAAAAGATTATTCAGCAAAAAGATGAGCAGATGAAGTACATGAAAGCAAAAATGGAAGAAATGATGACTGCTATTATGACTTTACAAAGCTAGCCACAGACTCCAAAAATAGTGTCTGTTGAGGTAAACCAACCGGACGTGGTATAGATCGACGATAATAAAAAGGAATCCACTTCTGTTAATAAAGAAGAACAAGGTAAGAAAGATCATGTCCAGAATTCGATACCAGAGAAGGACATTAAGAGTATGATAAAACAGCAGGTGAAAGAAACTTTGATACAATCCAAAGGCGGCGCATAAATTCTAAAGGGTAGACCAAATCCTGAAGAATTTGACGCCGTGCAATATCCCAAGGGTTTTGTACCACCTCTGTTTAAAACTTTTGATGGAACAGGAAACCCTCGACAGCATGTGGCACATTTTCGCGCCAGTTGTTACAATGCAGGGGGAAATGATGCTCTACTCTTCCGACAGTTTGTCAGTAGCCTATCGGGAGTGGCATTTGATTGATATGCAGAATTACCAAATTGTTCTGTTAAAACATTTGTAGAATTAGAAGATCTCTTCATTAAACGATTTGTCGGAGCTCGACACCATATCACTGCCGGTGATTTAGTGATCGAGAAACAAAGAACAGATGAAACTCTAGTGAATTACATTCTGCGTTGGAAGAATTTAAGCATGAAATGCGAACCGCAACTTCAAGAACAACATGCAATTGAAATCCTGATAAAGAGTGTTCATGGACCAATTGCTTTCCTCCTCAAGGGATTCACGATTAAAACTTTTGAAAAATTACTCAGTAAAGCTGGAAGTCTTCAAGAGGAAGCGAAACAATTTAGTTTCATTGAGAAATTTGAAAAACAGAGACCCACAAAAGTCTTCGAGAAAAAGTCCGGGACTGTTGCGACTATTGATAAGGGTAAACAACCATTGGAGATAAAAGTTGAACAACCACAACCAAGCCATCTGCCTCCTCAGCAATACCGTACACAATCATCCCAACAGAGGACTTGTCAGACAAATAATAGATCAATTCCAACCCTGACAGAGCGTTTGAACAGAGTATATCCTTTTAAAGATGAAGCAGTTAGTAAAATGTTTCGCAATCTGATCAAAAAACCGGGATTCAGCTTGCCAGAACCAAAGAAGTCCGATGAGGTTGATAAGAAGGATCACCCATTATATTGCCCATATCATAGAATGATTGGACATACTCTGGAGAATTGCTTTTCTTTCAAGAATTAGTTGCAATATAATCTCAGGGACGGGAACATAACGATCCCGAAAGAGTATATGAAAGAACCTGGACAATGTTCAATCAATACAGTTTCGGTTGATCCTATTGTTCCGATCGATCCTTACGCAGTCAAAGATGGGTAGAATACAGTTTGGACAGTCTTAAAAAAAATACTAAATCAAATTCAGAATACTTCAGTACAAGCTGCAATTCGAGATCAAGAACATGTCAAGCCAGTATTGTCGATTACGGTAGAAGAAGATTCGAAGAAGACTGAAAAACCCATCGAAAAGCCAAAATGTGAAATGAAACTCGATCGTCCAAGATTAGTTACTACGGATTTGGGAGAGAAATCTCTCAAACTACTGACTTTGTATGATTTCTTCTTTGCTTCACCAGGGGCACATAATACTATGAAATTCGACTTTGGCTACGTTCTGACTGTTTCTATTGATGGAATAATTGGGGATGACTCACCTAATCTCGATACTAATTTCAATCCTTCTGATGATTCTCAGATTGTACGGAGTTTTGACACATGTGACAGTGAGCCAAGAAATATTGATGATAATCATTATGATTCAGAAAAAGGTGCGCCCATCTTTGAATTTCATGGGTCGTCGATTGCGATAGAGTTGAAGTCTTCGGATTCAGAAGGAATCCTAGAAGAATCAGTTACTCCAGCTCATGTAGAGGCAGTTCCAAAATCAAGTCATGATTCAGAAGAAGCGACAGAAATAAATTTGAGAAGCGGAAAAGTATTACCTCCGAGAACGGGTCCAAAGGATGCAATGAAACAAACAATTATTCAAGATAATCAAGTCCCACCGATCGATGAAATACCTGTCCAAAAGGGAGATGAGGAAACAAGTATTAAGGTGGACTATAATGTACTAGCCCATCTTAGGAAATTACCTGCTAAGTTGAGTATATACGATGTCTTAATCCTATCAAAGAAAATGAGAGAAGCTTTAATAAAAGCTTTGCTAGATCTAGAAATTTGTTTAGCTCAACTTGCTAGTACTTCATCAGATGATGTTTGTTCATTAAGAGAACAAGCAAAAATAACGTTCACAAATGATGATTTGCTACTTGGGACCGCTGATCATAATCGTCCGTTGTATATTTCCGTCAACATTGGCAATTTCATGCTCTCCAGAGTATTAGTGGATCCAGGGGCATCCATTAATATAATGAGTTTACGGACTTTAGCGTATTTGGACAGACGCAAGACAATTGACTGCTGATAAGATGATGTTAAGAGGCTTTAACCAGAAAGGGGAAAGAGCTCTTGGATCAATTACATTACTAATGAGAATTGGAGAATTAGTAACAACTGATGCATAAAGTATTGTTTGGAAGGACAAGAATATTGTATAAAGGGAGATCTACAGCCGTTTTCGATTCATGAAATAGGCATTCATGAAGATGTCAATTACTATACTCCTCTGAAAAAGAATGTTACGCTTCACGACAATATTACAAGACACGTAAAGGGTTCAGAAGATATACAAAGACAAGGTCATCCGATACTGATTCAACAATCTTTTATTACCCCTTTACAACAAGAGGGTAAGAGTTCCTCTAAAACTCGTATCCGAGGTCGAGGCCTGGGACGAGGTCGCGGAATGAACGATAAAATTGTTGAACAAAAAAGTCCAATCATCAACATTGGTTTGGAAGACAGTTCTGAAGATGAAAAACTAAGGAAAAGTGTAACGATGATTAACCAGAAGAAACCTCTTTTTGAAATTGATTTAGAAGACGAAGAGAAACGTGATTATGGTTCAATGTACGATCAGATTAATCGCTATGTACAAACTATGGCCCTCACCCCGATTTCTACTCATAAAATTGAGGGTCAGACGGTCAGAGAGGTACATAGGTTAGGTATGAAAGCAATTAAGTTTCATCGTGGTTCTTCATCCTCTAGTTCTGAAATTAGTGTAGAACTAGAAGATGAGCTTTCTTCCGAGTTAATGGAATTACCTGTTGATTGGTACTCACCTTGTGTTCAAAATCTTGCTCAGCGAGGTCTGGTACCTAAACAATGGTCAAAAAATCAATCACGATATTTTGAAAAACTATGGAATAATGATAATCAAGCCTTTAATTCCAAGCAAGGTCTTGGATTCGGCACAGTAGGGCCTATTGATGATAACAGGGTTACAAATATCAATATCAATGGGTATAACTGACATTAATATTTACGGAGATTCACTAGTTGATCATTCAACAGGTTGTTGGGCAATACAAAATTTTGAAGCCTAAATTGGAACAATATCACCCTTATACAATGAAGTTATGAGAACAGATTCCAGACGTGACAATATACAGAATCCCAAGGGGAGAAAACACTCTTGCCGATGTTTTGGCTAAACTTGCCAAGGAATTTGCGTGTCCGCGAGAAAATTCAATTAAGATCACTGTTCAAAGACTTCAGGTTTTGTCCAAGATCGATGTAGATACTTTGGACAAATTGGGTAAAGAGAAAACAGTAATGACAACTACCGAAACTGCAGAAGACTGGCGTCAACCTTTCACAGAACATTTATAAACAGGAAAACTGTCAGATGATAAGTCAGTAGCATATCAAATAAAAAAGAGAGCCCTATCATATGCTTTAATAGATAATGTTCTTTACCGAAGGTCTTTCGACCAAATATGGTTGAGATGCTTGAATGCTACAGAAGCTAAAGAAATTGTTAAAGAAGTACACTCAGGACTTTATGGCGCTCATCAGTCAGGTCCGAAGATGAAAATAAAAATTAAAAGACTAGGATATTACTGGCCCGTGATGATGACCGACTGTATGAAAATCGCCAAAAGTTGTCACCAATGCCAAGTACATGGAGTGGTCTTACACCACCCCCCAAATGTGTTACACCCGACAGTTGCGTCATGGCCATTTGAATGTTGGGGCACAGATGTGGTGGGTCCTATAGACCCTCCATCATCAAAGGGACATCAGTTCACTACTGATTATTTCTCAAAGTGGGTAGAGGCGATACCATTGAGAGAAGTAAAAGCACAACATGTCTTACAGTTCTTCAAGAACCAAATTGTCCATCGTTTTGGAATACCACGCAGAATTATCTCAGACAATGGGTCTGCATTCAAAAGCACAAAGATCAATAATTTTGTCAGAAAACACGGAATTTATTGGCGTTATTCTACAATTTATTATCCGAGAGCTAATGGATTGGTCGAGGCTTTTAATAAGACTCTCGTCCAAATTCTAAAAAAAACCTTGGACGGAAACAAAAGGAATTGGCACGAGCAATTATTAGAAGCCTTATGAGCCTATAGAACTACGTTCAAAACTCCAACCCAGTCTACACCTTACGCTCTTGTGTATGGGTCCGAGGCTATGTTACCTTTAGAAGTTCAACTTCCTTCTCTCAGAGTTGTCATTGCCAACAAAATCACTACTGAAGAAAATGTCAAATTACTACTGGAAGAATTAGAAAGTTTGGAAGTAAAACGACTGGTAGCACAACAAAATTTGGAATTATATCAAGCCAAGATGGTTCAAGCACATGACAAATTGATCCGCCCCAGGACTTTTAAAGTTGGTGATTTGGTTCTTGTCCTTAGAAGACCTATCCTTCCACATCGCAAGATAGGAGATAAATTTGAACCAACATGGGAAGGATTGTTCGTGATTGAAAGGGTTTACTCTGGAGGAGCCTACCAATTGATAAATTGCCAAGGAGAACGATCTAGGCTTCCTATTAATGGACGATATCTGAAGAAATACTATGTATCATGATGTTTCGAAAGAGCAAACTTTAGAAATAAAATCTTGTTCTTAGAAGCACCGATGTTTTAACTGCAACTGGGTCTGAACATAAACTTGTAATAAAAATATTTGAATAAAAAAAAAAAAAACTAACTAATTTTGCAATATATTCTATATATATAACTTGATATATGTTTTTTTATTGTTTTGTCTTTTTCTTCTTTCTTTCATGTTAGTTCGATCTTTTAATATATGTATATATATATATATATATATATATATATATATATATATATATATATACATNTTTCGCTGTCCCAATTTTGCCCAAAACCATTAGCTACATGACCGAACCTCGTGATACAGTCACAATTCTTGCCTTTGTAATTGTGAACGACAGCACTGTCCCTTCTACTCTCCCGATTTCGCCCAAAGCCATCAACTATGTAATCAAATTTTGCGATACAATCGCAGTTCGAGCTAACTGGGAAGCCAACGACGTAAAGAAGTTCCCATTCGATCTAAAACACTTCTTCCAAAGTGTAGTTTCACTCACTTCTCGCTTCTGATGGTGAATCTTGCTGGGAGGTTACGGAAACTCCTATTCATTTTGTTGCAACTATCGATAAGAAGATTTTGATTCTTCTCCTTCCATTGACAACGGGTTTCTCTGTTGTTGGATCCTTCTATGACGACTTCTCCTCGGTGGCACTCTTAAATACTAAATTAACTTGCTGCTGAAATCAACTCACAGTTCTGTCACATCCTCTTTTATTCTCTAATAATTTCGTATTAGTCAGTGATAGCCAACAACAACAACAAGCCTTTATCCCACTATGTGGGGTCAGCTACATGAATCTATTTTTATTAAAGATTCAAACCGCAAGAAGCACTCGACCATCTGAGCAAAAGAAGGGGTGCAACATGAGAACTTCCCAGTGATAGTCGACGCTCACAAAAATTTTACTGTTTCTACCAGTAATTCCGAAACTACTTCACCCTACACATGATGGTGCGAGCATTATAAAAAATCATGGCATATGAAAAGGACATGTTGGAAATTTTATGGTAAACCTATAAATTGGAAATCAAAATTGAAATGAGAAGCTTGAGCCTGTCAAGCCAATGTCGAGGAAAGTAAGAAGCCTGTTACAAATTTGGATGATGCCACTTTCACCAATAAGTAATTAGAGCACATACACATGTTGTTTCAATCTCCAAAATTATCATGGAGTCCATCAAGTTTTTCAGTACAAAAAGACAACTTTCTCGCCACTTCATTGTTAGGTATTAATCTTAATTTTGTTCATTCTTGAATAACTGACTCTGGCACAACTGATATTATGACTGATTGTACTAAATTATTCTCATCTTATAAACCATGTGCAGGCAATAAAAAAGTCAAAATTGTTGATAATTCTCTCTAAAAAATTGTCGAGATAGGAACTGTCAAACTCACATCATTGTTAACCCTTCATGATGTGTTTTATGTTCCCAATTTGTCTTATAATTTATTATCCATTAGTTAAATTACTTCTAATCATCAACATCAAGCTAATTTCTACTCTTCTTCTTGTTAATTTCAGGAATTGACCACTGGAAGGATGATGGGAAATGCTAAGGCAAATGATGTTCTCTATTATTTTAACAATAAACTTGATGCAAATACACAAAGTAAAAGTAATTGCTTCAATTTTGGGTTTGTTTGCAAAGATAATGATATTATGTTATGGCATTAAAGGTTAGGTATTCCTAGTTTTCAGTATTTAAAATTATTTTTTCCCAGCTTATTTCAGAAGTAAAATTTGTCATTTTTTCAATATGAAGTTTGTCAGTTTGTCACACATATCGTACATCTTTTTCTCTCTAATTTTATGAACATACCATAATCCATTTATTTTAATTTATTGTGATATATGGGGTTTTTGTAAATATCTTACATACTATGAAAAAAATTAATTTGTGATATTTATTGATGATCACACAAGTTTAATTTCGATGTATTTAATGTGAAAAAACTTAATTGGAAATAATTGTTAAAAAGTCTTATACCATAATATAAACACAATTTCAAAAAAATTATTCAAATATTATGTTGCGATAATGGCCGAGAGTATTCAAAAAATATTTTTGCGTAATTTTTTTTTTCTAAAAATGAATAGCTCATCAAAACTCTTATGTTGAGACACCACATAAAAATTGTGGCTAAAGATAAAACAAACACTTACTAAAAGTAGTTCAGGCATCATTATTTACAAACCAAGTTTCAAAATATATTTGGTTTTGAAGCCGTTCTTTCTGTTATATTCCACATAAATAGAACACTCAATAAAATTTTAAACACTGAAACAACTTTTAATGTTTTTCATAAAGTTACTCAACAAATCGACTATCCACATTTTTACATTTAAAGTTATTTGGGTGTCCAGCATTTGTTTACATTCATACTCATAATCAAAGGAAACTTAAATCCTTAGCCAAAAAATGTATATTTGTTTGTTGTGCTCCTACCCAAAAGGGATATAAATATTTTAATCCTATTTCTAAAAAAATGTTAGTCATCACAGATGCCATATTTTTTAATTACAACCATTTTTTTCACCTCATCTTCAAGAGAGGGGGGCAAAACAAAGATTCGACTACTGTTTTACATGATTTTTTTTTCAAAACAAAGGCTCGCAAAAAAATATCTCCCCAACCTTGATTGTTCAACATGAAAATTCAAGTCATAATATATCAAAAGACAGTGGGTCGAGTNCAAAAACAAAGGCTCGCAAAAAAATATCTCCCCAACCTTGATTGTCAACATGAAAATTCAAGTCATAATATATCAAAAGACAGTGGGTCGAGTTTTTAAAATATTGAAAATAATTCAGGTCTTCTTAAAATTTCATATCATGATGTTCATAATCCTATAAATAGCAAAGAAAAAATAGGAGAAAAAGTATGAAATTGTTACCATTTGACATTGTCTAGTCATAGCAAAAAACAACTCAAAAGAAGGTCTGAATCTTTTGCACAGCCCAGAGTTTATGAACCCCCTACGTAATGTCCACACTGTATTTTGACCACATGATCAGTCTACTTCATCTTCGAGTCCTAAGTCTTATAGTCCTGAACTTGAGTTTAGCTCTAATCCTAAATCTAATGATTCCAGTCTTCCCATTGTTGCTTGTATGTGGATAAAGTCTTGCACCCAAAATACATTATCTCATTATATGTTATATGAAAATCTCTCATCCATTTTTGAATTTTTACCTAAATTTATCTTATATGAAGATTCCTAATCCTTTACAGGATGCTCTAAAGGTTCCTAAGTGTAAGGAGGCTGTCTCCGAAGAGATGAAAACTCTAAAAAAAATAAACATGAGAATACACAGTCATGACATTAATTACTTAAAGACATTCACCCAAGTCGCAAAATTAAACTCTATAAGAGTTCTTTTGTCACTTGCAGCAAATNAAGAGTTTATGAACCCCCTACGTAATGTCCACACTGTATTTTGACCTCATGATCAGTCTACTTCATCTTCAAGTCCTAAGTCTTCTAGTCCTGAACTTGAGTTTAGCTCTAATCCTAAATCTAATGATTCCAGTCTTCCCATTGTTGCTTGTATGTGGATAAAGTCTTGCACCCAAAATACATTATCTCATTATATGTCATATGAAAATCTCTCATCCATTTTTGAATTTTTACCTCAATTTTTATCTTATATGAAGATTCCTAATCCTTTACAGGATGCTCTAAAGGTTCCTAAGTGGAAGGAGGTTGTCTCNTTCTTGCACCCAAAATACATTATCTTATTATATGTTATATGAAAATCTCTCATCCATTTTTGAATTTTTACCTCAAATTTATCTTATATGAAGATTCCTAATCCTTTACAGGATGCTCTAAAGGTTCCTAAGTGGAAGGAGGTTGTCTCCGAAGAGATGAAAGCTCTCAAAAAAATAAACATGAGAATTATCCATCTACCAAGGTTGAAGAAAATTGTCAGATGAAAATGGGTGTTTACAGTCATGTATTTTTTGATGGCTCTAAAACGGTACAATGCTCGATTGATTGCGAAGGGATTTGCACAGTCATGACATCAATTACTTAAAGACATTCACCCAAGTCGCAAAATTAAACTCTATAAGAGTTCTTTTGNCTGTCTCCGAAGAGATGAAAGCTCTCAAAAAAATAAACATGAGAATACACAGTCATGACATCAATTACTTAAAGACATTCACCCAAGTCGCAAAATTAAACTCTATAAGAGTTCTTTTGTCACTTGCAGCAAATTTTGACTGACCCCTAAAATAGTTATATATAAAAAAAACATTTCTCAATGGGAATTTAGAGGAAGAAGTACATGGATGTACCTCCATAATTTTCTAAGAAGCTTGACAAAAATGTTTGTAAACTAAAAAAAAATCTTATACAGGTTGAAGAACTCATCAAGGGTGTTTTAAAGAATTTACACTGTTTGTTAAAGATTAGGAGTGTACTCAAAGGCAAGGAGATCATCCAATACTCTTCAAACATTCAAAGAATGAGAAGATAGTAATAATGATTGTGTATGTAAATGATATAATTCACACCGGAGATGACGTAGATGAAATGAAGCAGTTGAAGATATCCATATCANAAAGAAGTACATGGATGTACCTCCACAATTTTCTAAGAAGCTTGACAAAAATGTTTGTAAACTAAAAAAAAAAAAATCTTATACAGGTTGAAGAACTCATCAAGGGTGTTTTAAAGAATTTACACTGTTTGTTAAAGNTCTTATACAGGTTGAAGAACTCATCAAGGGTGTTTTAAAGAATTTACACTGTTTGTTAAAGATTAGGAGTGTACTCAAAGGCAAGGAGATCATCCAATATTCTTCAAACATTCAAAGACTGACAAGATAGTAATAATGATCGTGTATGTAAATGATATAATTCACACCGGAGATGACGTAGATGAAATGAAGCAGTTGAAGATATCCATATCATTGGTTTTCAGACCAAGTACTTAGGATTTCTAAGATATTTCATTAGCATGAAGGTTGTCAGATCAAAGAAAGAGCTTGCTTCTTCCCAACTGAAGTATGTTCTTGATCTTCTAAAGAAAAGCAGAAAAAGTGGTTGTAGGTTTGCAAACACTCCAATTGATCACAATCAAAAAATAGGAGATGGGAAGGAAGATCGAGTGAATACAACTCGATATCAAAAGTTGGTGGGAAAGTTGATATGCTCATCACATACACAACCAGATATCACATTTGTTGAAATATTGGTAAGTCAATTATGCACTTGCCCTATGAGAAACGCCTTGAAGCAGTTAACAGGAACCTCAAATATCTAAAAAGTACACCATGCAATAGCTTACTCTTTTAGAAGAACACAACAAAATATAAAAGCATACACTAATGTAGATTGAGCTGGCTCAATTTTTTACAGGAGATCAACATCAAGATATTATACTTATGTCTTGGGAAACCTAATTATATAGCTAAGTAAGAAATATAATGTAGTGGCAAGGAGTAGTGCTGAGGTAGAATATCAGGCTATGACTAATGGAGTATGTAAGATGTTATGTTTGAAGAAAATTCTTGAAGAATTGCAGATTCATATAAATATGCCAATGAAGTTTTACTGTGACAATAAAGTTGTTATAAGCATCACAGAAAATTTTTCTCACTACAATTACGGCTCAAGTTGAAAAAAAAAAATATTTTTCTACCACAGAAATTTCTAAAAAACAGCAAGAAAGCAGTTACCCAAACAGAACTGTGATGGCGTTCTGAAAAGCAAAACAGATAGAAAGCTATCCCAAACAGACTCTCGGTAAATAATTAGACCACATTTGCATTTAAATTTTAAGCAAAGAGCCCCTAAAACCTCTATATTAAGTTTCTCACTCAACAAGCTAAGGAGAAAGATGACGATGATGCTAAATAATGTTATCTTTGAAACATCAATTAGGATAACAACCTAATCTTAAGAAAAATCAATAGTGGTCACTACTTATTACACAACAGAATAACAAATAATTCTCAAAGGCAATCTAGGGTGTCCAAGAAAAAAGTAAAAAAAAAAAGTTAGAAAATCCATGAAAAACCCCAAAACTACCATGAAAATAAAGAGTCTAACTCAAAAGGATAAGCTTGCCTTGTGAATTAAAAATGCTCAACTCAGAAAAATTCAACAAACCCATACACTTCCACCACTCCCTGAAAAACCTTTCATATGATGCTCATTTTTATGTTTAGTGACTCAAATAATTATCCTCAATGTTGTACATGGCTTTGTCCGTTCTGCTCTCCCAATTTTGCCAAAGCCATCGGGTTACATGATCAAACCTCTCGATAGTCACTATTCTTGCCTTTGTGATCGTGAACGACGGCTCTGTCCCTTCCGCTCTCTCGATTTTGCCCAAAACCAACAGCTATGTGATCAAACCTCGTGATATTGTCGCGATTCCAGCTAACTAGAAAGCCCACGATGTACAAAAGTTCCCATTCAATCTAGAACACTTCTTCCGGTGTGCAACATGGATCGTCTGCCACAGGCAAAAATTTCACTCACTTCTTGCTTTTGACGACAAATCTTGCTGGGAAGTTACGAAAACTCCTATTCCTTTTAATGCAGCTATCAATAAAAAGACTTCGGTTCTTCGCCACCAGTTATTTCTTTGTCACTGGATCCTTCTACGCCGACGTATCCTCAGCTGCACTCTTAAGCACCAAATTAAATCGCTACCAAAATCTACTCACAGTTATGTCACATGTTCCTCTATTTTCTAATGATATTGCATAAGTCAGTGATAGCTGAAACCCACAAAAAATTTACCGTTTCTACTGATTCTAGTAATTATGAAACTACTTTATCCTAAACATGGTCGTGCAAGCATTAATAAAAACCATGACAAACAATGAATAAGCGTTGGAAGTTTCATGGTACACCTATAAACTAGAAATCAAAATACAAACGAGAAGGTTGAGACTATCAAGCCGCTGTCAAGAAAGTAAGATGTCTTTTACAAATTTGGATGATGCCACTTTCACCAAAGTGCAATTAGAGCACCTACACATGTTCTTTAAATCTCCAAAATTATCACTGACTACATTTTGCTCTTCAGTATAGAAGAGTAATTTTCTAACCACTGCACTGTTAGGTGTTATTTCTAATTTTACTCTTTCTAGGATAATTGATTATGGCGCTACTGATCATCTGACTAGTTTTTCTAAATTATTATAATCTTATAAATATTGTGTAGGCAACAAAAAGGTCAACATTGCATTGATAATTTTGGAGACGGGGGACGGCAAAGTTGTACATGGCTTTGTCCCTTCAACTCTCCCAATTTTGCCAAAACCACCAGCTACATGACCAAACCTCTCGATAGTCACTATACTTGCCTTTATGATCGTGAACAACGGCTCTGTCCCTCCGCTTTCCGGATTTTGCTCAAAACCGTCAGTTATGTGATCAAACCTCGTGATACTATCGCGATTCGAGCTAACTGGGAAGCCAACGACATACAAAAGATCCCATTCAATCTAGAACTCTTCTTCCGACGTGCAGTACGGATCGTCTGCCAAAATGCAAAAATTTCATTGACTTTTTGCTTTTGACGGCAAATCTTGCTGGGAAGTTATGAAAACTCCAATTCCTTTTGCTGCGGATATCAATAAGAAGACTTTGGTTCTCCACCAGTTATTTCTTTGACAATGAGTTTCTTTGTCACTGGATCCTTCTACACCTACTTCTCAATTGCACTCTGAAGCACCAAATTAAATCGCTATCGAAATCGACTCACAGTTCTATCGCATCTTCTATTCTCTAATGATATTGTATAAGTCAATGATAGCTGACGCCCACAAAAATTTTACTGTTTCTACTAATTCCAGTAATTCTGAAACTACTTCACCCTACACATGGTGGTGCGAGCATTATTAAAAATCATGACAAACAAAGAAGACATGTTGAAAGTTTCATGGAAACCTGTAAATTAGACATCAAAATACCAATGAAAAGGTTGAGCCTATCGAGCCACTGTCTAGGAAAGTAAGATGTCTTTTAAAAATTTGTATGATGGCACTTTTACTAAAGAGCAATTGGAGCACCTACACATGTTCTTTCAATCTCCAAAATTATCACTGACACCATTTTGTTTTTCAGTACAGAAGAGTAATTTTCTAACTACTGCATTGTTAGGTTTAATTCCTAGTTTTACTCTTTCTAGGATAATTCATTATGGCGCAGCTGATCATATGACTAGTTGTTCAAAATTATTCTAATCTTATAAATATTGTGCAGGCAACAAAATGTAAATATTCTAGTTATAATTTTGGAGACAGAGGACGACAGAGTAGTACATGGCTTTGTCCCTTCCGCTCTCCCAATTTCGCCAAAACCATCGGTTGCATGACCAAACCTCTCGATAGTCACTATTCTTGCCTTTGTGATCGTGAACGATGACTCTGTCCCTTTCGCTCTCCTGATTTTGCCCAAAACCATCAGCTATGTGATCAAACCTCGTGATACTATCGCGACTCGAGCTAACTAGGAAGCCAGTGACGTACAGAAGTTCCTATTCAATCTCGAACACTTCTTCCGGCGTGCAGTACGGATCGTCTGCCACACATGCAAAAATTTCACTGACTTCTCTCTTTTGACGCAAATCTTGCTGGGAAGTTACGAAATCTCCTATTCCTTTTGTTGCAGCTATCAATAAGAAGACTTCGATTCTACTCCACCAATTATTAGTTTGATGAGTTTCTCTATCACTGGATCGTTCTACGCCGATTTCTCCTCACTCTTAAGCACCAAATTAAATTAAAACGATGCCTGAGTTGCACTCTTAAGCAATGAATTAAATTAAAAAGGTGTCTTTAATATTATATTAAAAACTAAAAAGATGCCTGAGGAGTGGAGGAACAGTATTTTGGCCCCCATTTTTAAGAAAAAAAGGCATGCACAAGAGTGTGCAAATTATATAGGAATTAAGTTGATGTGTCATACTTTAAAATTATGGGTGAGGGTAATTGAACATATGTTAAGACGTATTACAATAATTTCTCATAATCAATTTGGATGTATGTCAGGTAGGTCTACTATGGAAGCTATACATTTATTAAGAGATTTGATGGAAAAGTTCAGAGAGAACAAGGAGGATCTACATATGATTTTATTGATTTAGAAAAAGCTTATGATATTATTTATAGCCTTTAAAGTTATTATTGATACTAAGATTTGTAATATTATATGTGCTTATGCTCCTCAAGTAGGTTTAGATGTAGNATAGGTCTACTATGGAAGCTATACATTTATTAAGAGATTTGATGGAACAAGGAGAATCTACATATGATTTTATTGATTTAGAAAAAGCTTATGATATTATTTATAGCCCTTAAAGTTATTATTGATACTAAGATTTGTAATATTATATGTGTTTATGCCCCTCAAGTAGGTTTAGATATAGGTTTTAAAGATAAATTTTGGAATGACTTAGAATATTTAATACAAATGATACCTTTTGAAGAAAGAAATTTTATTGGAGGAGATTTAAATGAACATGCCGGTAGAGTGGTAGAAGAATTGAGAAATATTCATGGTGGCTATGGATTTGGAGTGATTAATGAAGAACGAGAGTCATATTAGATTTTGCTTTAGCATATGATTTTCTTATTACTAATACTTTATTCAAAAAAAGAGATGAACATTTATTACTTATAAGAATAGATCTAATAAAACACAAATTGACAACTTTCTTCTGAGAAGAATAAATTTTTGTGATTGTAAAGATTTTAAGGTCATTTGAAGTCAATATTTAAATACTCAACATCAATTATTAGTTCTAGACATTAAAATGAATAGTCGTAAAATAAAAAATATTATGATTCATCATCGTAAAATTAGATAAGGGTACATAAAAGACACAAATAAAATTATTTTAATGAGTAAACTTCATGATTTCAAAATTTTGGATGTTTATGTGGGATAAAGTAACAAACATTATCAAACAAATGGCAAAAGATGTACTTGGAGAATCAAAAGAAAAGTTTGTATAAATAAAAATAATTTGTGCTGGAAAAATAATGTGCAAGAAAAGAAAAAAATAAGAAATTATGTAATTAAAATTGGTTTAAATGTAAAAACTTGGAGAACTGGTAAAAATATCAAACGGCCCACAGGAGTCTAAAAGAACAATATGTGATCCTAAAAATTCTGCTTTTAGTGGTCTTTATAATAAAATAAATACTAAGAATGGTGAAAAATATATGTATAAACTAGCCAAACAAAGAGAAAGAAGAATAAAGATTTAACTCAAGTAAAATGTATTAAAGACGAAAATCAAAAAGTACTTTTCTTAGAAAAATATATTCAACATAGGTGGGTGAGTTATTTTGATAAAATTTTTAATGAAGTTTATGAAAATAAATTCGACCTTAATGATTTTAATATCGTTAATAAAAAAAAACATTTCATTTTTATCGTCGCATTAATAAAAAAGAGGTTGAAGATGCTTTAAAGAAAATCACGGGTGGAAAGTCTGTAGGACCTGATGATATCCCAATTGAAGTGTGGAAATGTTTAGGAGATTTAGAATTTCTTGGTTTACTAAACTCTTTAATATTATTTTAAAAACTAAAAAGATGCTTGAGTGGAGGAAGAGTATTTTGATCCCCATTTTTAAGAATAAATGGGATGCATAAGAGTGTGCAAATTATAGAGGAATTAAGTTGATGTGTCATACTTTAAAATTATGGAAGGAGAGTAGAGCATTGGTTAAGACGTATTATTAAGATTTCTCATAATCAAATTGGATTTATGTATGGCAGGTCTACTATGGAAGCTATACATTTATTAAGAGGTTTGATGGAGAAGTTCAAAGATAAAAAGGAGGATCTACATTTGATTTTTATTGATTTAGAAAAAGCTTATGATAAGGTTCCAAGAGATATCCTTTGGAGAGTTCTTGAGAAGAAAGGTGTTGATATGACTTATATTCAAGTCATTAAAGATATGTATACTAGAGCTGTTACTTGTGTTCGAACTGAAGGAGGATTGACCAAATACTTTCCTATTTCTGTTGGATTACATCAAGGATCGGCTTTAAGCCCATATCTTTTTTCTTTAGTTATGGATGGTCATACTGGACAGGTACAGGAAGATGTACCTTGGTGTATGTTTTTTGCTGATGATATCCTTCTCGTGATAAGCTGAGAGAAAAACCAGAGGAAAAACTTGAATTATAGAAGTTTACATTGGAGGCTAAAGGCCTTCGTTCAAGTAGAACTAAAACTGAATACATGAAATGTAATTTTAGTAGTAGTAGCTCTAGTGAGAGAAGTGTAACTTTGGGTGATCAAATTATTAAAAGTGTGAAAGATTTAAATATCTCGGGTCTATAGTAGAATTCAAGTTAGTTGGTTGAAGTGGAGGAATGCTTCGGGCCTTTTGTGTGATAGAGAAGTACCGCTTAGACTGAAAGAAAAATTTTATAAGATAGTGGTGAGACCTGCAATGCTCTATGGCGCTAAATTGTGGTTTTAAAAGAGAAGCATAATACTAAGTTAAGTGTTGTGGAGATGAGAATGATTAGGTGGATGAGTGGCTTTAAACTTAGAGATAAAATATAAAATGAATATATCTGTGATAAGGTTGGTGTAGCTCCAGTGACGGGAAAAATTAGAGAGAGCTGTCTTAGATGGTTTGGTCACATTAAACGTCGATCATCTGATGATCTGATTAGGAGAATAGATAATTTAAATTCGACTTATGTTAAGAAAGGCAAAAGTAGGCCTAGGAAGACTTGGGTTTATTGTATAAAAAAATGATCTTAATTTACTAGAATTAAATGAAAATATGACACTAAATAGGGTGCAATAGAGAAAAAAGTTTCATGTAGTCGACCTCACTTAGCGGGATTAAGGTTTTATTGTTGTTGTAGGAAAAGCTTAGGATAAGGTTCTAAGAGATATCCTTTGGAGTGTTCTTGAGAAGAAAGGTGTTGATATGACTTATATTCAAGTCATTTAAGATATGTATACCATAACTGTTACTTGTGTTCAAACTGAAAGAGGATTGACCAAATATTTTTCTATTTCTATTGGATTATATCAAGGATCGGCTTTAAGCCCATATCTTTTTGCTTTAGTTATGGATAGTCTTACAGGACATTTATAGGAGGATGTACCTTGGTGCATTTTTTTCGCTGATGATATCCTTCTCGTAGATAAGATGAGAGAAAAAGCTCAAAAAAACTTGAATTATGGATGTCAACATTGGAGTCTAAAGGCCTTCGTTTGAGTAGAAATAAAACTGAATACATGGAATGTAATTTTAGTTGTACTCTAGTGACAGAAGTGTAACTTTGGGTGATGAAATTATTAAAAGGTGTGAACGATTTAGATCTCGGGGCTATTGTTCAAAGTGATGGTGACATAGATGGGGATGTTATGAGTAGAATTCAAGTTGGTTGCTTGAAGTGGAGGAATGCTTTGGGCCATATTGTGTGATAGAAAAATACCGCTTAGGCTGAAAGGAAAATTTTATAAGATGGTGGTGAGACCTGCAATGCTCTATGGCTGATTGTTGGCCTTAAAAAGAGAAGCATAAAACTAAGTTAACCGTTGTCAAGATGAGAATGATTAGGTGCGAAATGAATATATCTGTGATAGGGTTGGTGTAGCACCAGCGACGGACAGAATTAGAGAGAGTCGTCTTAGATGGTTTGGCCACATTAAACTTCGACCATCTGATGATCTGATTAGGAGAGTAGATGTTTTAGATTCGACTTATGTTAAGAAAGGCAAAGGTAGACCTAGGAAGATTTGGGCTTATTGTATAAAAAAATGATTTTAATTTATTAGAACAGAATAACCAAGGAAGACTTGGGCATATTGTATATAAAAGATCTTAATTTATTAGAATTAAATGAAAATATGACACTAGATAGGACGCAATGGAGAAACAGGATTCATGTAGCCGACCCACTTAGTGGGATAAAGGTTTTTTTATTGTATGATTAGATGGATTGACATCTTGCTTTAGTCTTAATGCTAGTTAGACTTAGTACTCATTTTTTATTTGTTTAACACCATTATGCGTGCTGTTTAAGAGTACTCTCAGTGTCCTTAGGCTTAATTTAATAGATTTAATTGGATATTTATTGAATCAAATTTCTCTACCTTCGGAAAGAATAAAAAGCCTCTCTCCTAGCCCATGCCAGGAGACCAATTTCTCACACTAGTCTCCATACATCGCCGACCCTACAAAATTTTCATTCTTTACCCATTTCCAGTTTGTTCTCTATCTGACGTCGCTTTCTCTTCTCCCTTACTCCCTTCATAATCCATGACACAAGTCCAACAATAACAGGCTCAAATAAAAATCTGAAAATATTAAGGCAATAATCCAGATTTCATCCCCTCATTTGATGCTGTAAACCATCCCGAACAACGTTAGAGCCTCCACAGTGTTTCGCCAGTCATTCCAATAATTGCAAAGGTGACAATGTTATTCCACACCTAGTCTCAGACATGACATAGTCCCATACATAAATGCTGTTACTGAATTGTGCAGATACCAAAAATATGAAACACTTTGCCTTTGCTGCTGCTGTTGCTATAACGCCTCCTCTTCCAGCGAAAGCATGGTTTATGCAGTGCGCTGCTGGGAAATATTGTTCAATAGCCAAACTAATTACTATTGATGACTAAAATATTACATATTGTCAAGAGACTATAGCATATATGCGTAAAATATAGCACTTTATTCTCGGAAACTGAATAAAACATAAAAAGTGGGAGCAATGCTATTATATATATATAATCATGAAAGAAAGGCATCTTACCTGGATTTCAGATAATAAACAACCGTGCAGGGCCATAACCATAAATGCACAATGCCTTAATGCTCCACTAACTTTAACATAGTTTTTCCAAGGATATCTGAACATCATGTAACGACCATGGGGTGGCTCCCATACTGCAAAGCCAAGCTGATGATAACAAAAATGAGTCAAAACTGAAATATATTGTTCTGAGAGACCTGTAGATGTGTCGCTTTTGTTATTTGCTTTTTTATTTTCTATTTTATTTTATTTTGTTTATGTTTTGATTTGAAACAAAACGTGTTTATTACGTTCGATTATGATATGGTTGTTTTTGAAACACTCAAAATATCTCAGAGTTGTTNCTATTTTCTATTTTATTTTATTTTGCTTATGTTTTGATTTGAAACAAAACGTGTTTATTACGTTCGATTATGCTATGGTTGTTTTTGAAACACTCAAAATATCTCAGAGTTGTTTTGAGTGTTTTCAAAAACATGTTTATTTGTTATATATATATATCGATATAAAGATATATATATATAACATATTAAACAGCAATATTTTTAAAAACAAAGAAAAGAAACAAAAAACAAAATTGATCCCAAATAAGACATAAAATTCNCAGAGTTATTTTGAGTGTTTTCAAAAACATGTTTATTTGTTTATATATATATCGATATAAAGATATATATATATATAACACATAAAACAGCAATATTTTTAAAAACAAAGAAAAGAAACAAAAAACAAAATTGATCCCAAATAAGACATAAAATTCAATAAAACTTACAAGAGTATCCTCCTGAGCGGTTGCCTCAACTGCTGTTCTATAGCCGTTATACAAAGGGTCATCAGAAGCTTGATAAGTAAGAATCTTCGAGGAGACTCTATCGTATTCAACACAATTGNAAGAGTTGTTTTGAGTGTTTTCAAAAACATGTTTATTTGTTTATATATATATATATCGATATAAAGATATATATATATATATAACACATAAAACGGCAATATTTTTAAAAACAAAGAAAAGAAACAAAAAGCAAAATTGGTCCCAAATAAGACATAAAATTCAATAAAACTTACAAGAGTTTCCTCCTGAGCGGCTGCCTCAACTGCTGTTCTATAGCCATTATACAAAGGGTCATCAGAAGCTTGATAAGTAAGAATCTTCGAGGAGACTCTATCGTATTCAACACAATTGAGATATCCATTAACGCAGCCTAAAAGACAAACCCTCCCAACATTAAGCATAATTAAATGGTCTTTTAGCCATTACTGATTTCATGCATAGATTTAAAACAGCANCTCCCAACATTAAGCATAATTAAATGGTCTTTTAGCCATTACTGATTTCATGCATAGATTTAAAACAGCANGTCCCAACATTTAGCATAATTAAATGGTCTTTTAGCCATTATTGATTTCATGCATAGATTTAAAACAGCAAAGTGCTATATATGTAAATATAGAAATTTAGGTGCATGATATGTAAATACATAAGAATTGTGTGCTACATATGTAAATTTCCCATATAAAAAACAAAACCTTCTAGGGACTTTGCCACGCCGATGAAATTCTTTACCACTAAGCCGTGGAGATCCTCTCCAGCCCAAATTGGAAATATACAGATATTTATTCCAAAACCAACAACAGCACCAAGTACAATCAGCAAAAATCGGNAGCAATAAAAGAAAAAAATAAGAAATTATGTAATAAAAATTGGTTTAAATGTAAATACTTGGAAAACTGGTAAAAATATCAAACGGCCCGCAGGAGTCTAAAAGAACAATACGTGATGCTAAAAATTCTACTTTTAGTGATCTTTATAATAAAATAAATACTAAGAAGGGTGAAAAATATATGTATAAACTAAGAAAGATTTAAATATCTCGGGTCTATAGTAGAATTCAAGTTTGTTGGTTGAAGTGGAGGAATGCTTCGGGCCTTTTGTGTGATAGAGAAGTACCGCTTAGAATGAAAGAAAAATTTTATAAGATGGTGGTGAGACCTGCAATACTCTATGGCGCTAAATTGTGGTTTTAAAGAGAAGCATAATACTAAGTGTTGTCGAGATGAGAATGATTAGGTGGATGAGTGGCTTTAAACTTAGAGATAAAATATAAAACGAATATATCTGTGATAAGGTTGGTGTAGCTCCAGTGACGGGAAAAATTAGAGAGAGCTGTCTTAGATGGTTTGTCACTTTAAACGTCGATCATCTGATGATATGATCTGATTAGGAGAATAGATAATTTAAATTCGACTTCTGTTAAGAAAGGCAAAGGTAGGCCTAGGAAGACTTGGGTTTATTGTATAAGAAAATGATCTTAATTTACTAGAATTAAATGAAAATATGACACTAAATAGGGTGCAATAGAGAAAAAAAATTCATGTAGCCGACCTCACTTAGTGGGATTAAGTTTTTATTGTTGTTGTAGGAAAAGCTTACGATAAGGTTCTAAGAGATATCATTTGGAGTGTTCTTGAGAAGAAAGGTTTTGATATGACTTATATTCAAGTCATTTAAGATATTTATACCAGAACTGTTACTTTTGTTCAAACTGAAAAAGGATTGACCAAATATTTTTCTATTTCTATTGGATTACATCAGGGATCAACTTTAAGCCCATATCCTTTTGCTTTAGTTATGGATATCTTATAGGACATTTATAGAAGGATGTACCTTGGAGCATTTTTTTCGCTGATGATATCCTTCTTGTGGATAAGATGAGAGAAAAAGCTCCAAAAAAATTGAAATATGGATGTCCGCATTGGAGTCTAAAGGCCTTCGTTTGAGTAGAAATAAAATTGAATACATGGAATGTAATTTTAGTTGTGCTCTAGTGACAGAAGTGTAACTTTGGGTGATGAAATTATTAAAATGTGTGAACGATTTAGATCTCGGGGCTATTGTTCAAAGTGATGGTGATATAGATGGGGATGTTATGAGTAGAATTCAAGTTGGTTGCTTGAAGTGGAGGAATGCTTCGGGTCATATTGTGTGATAGAAAAATACCGCTTAGGCTGAAAGGAAAACTTTATAAGATGGTGGTGAGACCTGCAATGCTCTATGGCTGATTGTCCTTAAAAAGAGAAGCATAAAACTAAGTTAAGTGTTGCCGAGATGAGAATGATTAGGTGGATGAGCAGCTTTACGCTTAGAGTCAAAATGCGAAATGAATATATCTGTGATAGGGTTTGTGTAGCACCAGCGACGGACAGAATTAGANAAGTGGTAGAAGAATTGAGAAATATTCATGGTGGCTATGGATTTGGGGTGAATAATGAAGAACGAAAGTCATATTAGATTTTGCTTTAGCATATGATTTTCTTATTACTAATACTTTATTCAAAAAAAGAGATGAGCATCTTATTACTTATAAGAATGAATCTAATAAAACACAAATTGACAACTTTCTTCTTAGAAGAATAAATTGTTGTGATTGTAAAGATTTTAAGGTCTTTCCAAGTGAATATTTAAGTACTCAACATCAATTATTAGTTCTAGACATTAAAATGAATAGTCGTAAAATAAAAAATATTATGATTCATCANTATGAGCATCTTATTACTTATAAGAATGAATCTAATAAAACACAAATTGACAACTTTCTTCTGAGAAGAATAAATTGTTGTGATTGTAAATATTTTAAGGTCATTTCAAGTGAATATTTAAGTACTCAACATAAATTATTAGTTCTAGACATTAAAATGAATAGTCGTAAAATAAAAAATATTATGATTCATCATCGTAGAATTAGATGGGGGTACCTAAAAGACACAAATAAAATTATTTTAATGAGTAAACTTCAAGAATTCAAAATTTTGGATGTTCATGAAGAAGCAGGTGTTNAATAAAATTATTTTAATGAGTAAACTTCAAGAATTCAAAATTTTGGATGTTCATGAAGAAGCAGGTGTTATGTGGGATAAAGTAACAAACATTATTAAACAAGTGGCAAAAGATGTACTTGGAGAATTAAAAGAAAAAGTTTGTATAAATAAAAATAATTTGTGGTGGAAAAATAATGTGCAATAAAAGAAAAAAATAAGAAATTATGTAATAAAAATTGGTTTAAATGTAAAAACTTGGAAAACTGGTAAAAATATCAAACGACCCGCAGGAGTCAAAGAACAATATGTGATGCTAAAAATTCTACTTTTAGTGATCTTTATAATAAAATAAATACTAAGAGAGTGAAAAATATATGTATAAACTAAGAAAGATTTAAATATCTCGGGTCTATAGTAGAATTCAAGTTTGTTGGTTGAAGTGGAGGAATGCTTCGGGCCTTTTGTGTGATAGAGAAGTACCGCTTAGACTGAAAGAAAAATTTTATAAGATGGTGGTGAGACCTGCAATGCTCTATGGCGCTAAATTGTGGTTTTAAAATAGAAGCATAATACTAAGTTAAGTGTTGTCGAGATGAGAATAATTAGGTGGATGAGTGGCTTTAAACATAGAGATAAAATATAAAACGAATATATTTGTGATAAGGTTGGTGTAGCTCCAGTGACGGGAAAAATTAGAGAGAGCTGTCTTAGATGGTTTGTCACTTTAAACGTCGATCATCTGATGATCTGATTAGGAGAATAGATGATTTAAATTCGACTTATGTTAAGAAAGGCAAAGTTAGGCCTACGAAGACTTGGGTTTATTGTATAAAAAAATGATCTTAATTTACTAGAATTAAATGAAAATATGACACTAAATAGGGTGCAATAGAGAAAAAAATTCATGTAGCCGACCTCACTTAGTGGGATTAAGGTTTTATTTTTTTTGTAGGAAAAGCTTACGATAAGGTTCTAAGAGATATCATTTGGAGTGTTCTTGAGAAGAAAGGTTTTGATATGACTTATATTCAAGTCATTTAAGATATTTATACCAGAACTGTTACTTGTGTTCAAACTGAAAGAGGATTGACCAAATATTTTTCTATTTCTATTGGATTACACCAGGGATCGACTTTAAGCCCATATCTTTTTGCTTTAGTTATGGATAGTCTTATAGGACATTTATAGGAGGATGTACCTTGGAGCATTTTTTTCGCTGATAATATCCTTCTCGTGGATAAGATGAGAGAAAAAGCTCCAAAAAACTTGAAATATGGATGTCAACATTGGAGTCTAAAGGCCTTCGTTTGAGTAGAAATAAAATTGAATACATGGAATGTAATTTTAGTTGTACTCTAGTGACAGAAGTGTAACTTTGGGTGATGAAATTATTAAAAGATGTGAACGATTTAGATCTCGGGGCTATTGTTCAAAGTGATGGTGATATAGATGGGGATGTTATGAGTAGAATTCAAGTTGGTTGCTTGAAGTGGAGGAATGCTTCGAGACATATTGTGTGATAGAAAAATACTGCTTAGGCTGAAAGGAAAATTTTATAAGATGGTGGTGAGACCTGCAATGCTCTATGGCTGATTGTCCTTAAAAAGAGAAGCATAAAACTAAGTTAAGTGTTGCTGAGATGAGAATGATTAGGTGGATGAGCGGCTTTACACTTAGAGTCAAAATGCGAAATGAATATATCTGTGATAGGGTTTGTGTAGCACCAGCGACGGACAGAATTAGAGAGAGTCATCTTAGATGGTTTGGCCACATTAAACTTCGACCATCTGATGATCTGATTAGGAGAGTAGATGTTTTAGATTCGACTTATGTTAAGAAAGGCAAAGGTAGACCTAGGAAGATTTGGGCTTATTGTATAAAAAAATGATTTTAATTTATTAGAACAGAATAACCAAGGAAGACTTGGGCATATTGTATATAAAAGATCTTAATTTATTAGAATTAAATGAAAATATGACACTAGATAGGACGCAATGGAAAACAGGATTCATGTAGCCGACCCACTTAGTGGGATAAAGGTTTTGTTATTGTATGATTAGATGGATTGACATCTTGCTTTAGTCTTAATGCTAGTTAAACTTAGTACTCATTTTTTATTTGTTTAGCACCATTATGCGTGTATGTTTAAGAGTACTCTCAGTGTCCTTAGGCTTAATTTAATAGATTTAATTGGATATTTATTGAATCGAATTTCACTACCTTCGGAAAGAATAAAAAGCCTCTCTCCTGAGACCAGTTTCTCACACTAGTCTCCATACATCGCCGGCCCCTACAAAATGTTCATTCTTTACCCATTTCCAGTTTGTTCTCTATCTGACGTCGCTTTCTCTCCTCCCTTACTCCCTTCATAATCCATGACACAAGCCCAACAATAACAGGCTCAAATAAAAATCTGAAAATATGCACTGCAAATTAAGGCAATAATCCAGATTTCATCCCCTCATTTGATGTTGTAAACCATCCCGAACAACGTTAGAGCCTCCACAGTGTTTTGCCAGTCATTCCAATAATTGAAAAGGTGACAATGTTATTCCACACCTAGTCTCAGACATGACATAGTCCCGTACATAAATGCTGTTACTGATTTGAGCAGATACCAAAAATATGAAACACTTTGCCTTTGCTGCTGCTGTTGCTATAACGCCTCCTCTTCCAGCGAAAGCATGGTTTATGCAGTGCGCTGCTGGGAAATATTGTTCAATAGCCAAACTAATCACTATTGATGACTAAAATATTACATATTGTCAAGGACTATAGCATATATGCGTAAAATATAGCACTTTATTCTCGGAAACTGAATAAAACATAAAAAGTGGGAGCAATGCTATTATATATATATAATCATGAAAGAAAGGCATCTTACCTGGATTTCAGATAATAAACAACCGTGCAGGGCCATAACCATAAATGCACAATGCCTTAATGCTCCACTAACTTTAACATAGTTTTTCCAAGGATATCTGAACATCATGTAACGAC